>PVJA010001916.1:75931-116206 GCA_004027025.1 Myocastor coypus
TTTTTTTTTTTTTTTTTTTTTTTTTTTTTTTTTTTTTTTTTTTTTTTTTTTTTTTTTTTTAACATTCACCAAACCTATCACTGTCATTTGCAGCATCTTATCATTTAGACTTTGTTTTGGAGTTTTTCTGTCATCTCAGTTTGTTTTGTTTTCTCTGGTTCCTCTTTCTCTTAAAATAATCCTCCTGGACTGGCACTTTTTCTTAAAAATCTCTTTTGTCTGTGTCTTTTCATGCAAGAGTGGAGCCTTGCACAGCTCTTATGATGGCCGGACTGTGTGTGTGGTGGGCCCTGCAGACAAGTTTCCTGGTGTCATTTAACTTTATACTATTGTTTGGGGCTAATCAGCCCCTGCTATTCTGTCCTTAGGGTGCAGGGTGTTCTTGCTTCGGTGGTCCTTCTTGGAGCCTGGGTGCTGTTTGCAGTGCCATTCTGATGCTGGTGTTCGGCTGTTCCCTGTGCTAGAGCCGCTTTCTGTCTGCATTCATCTTGCCAGTTCTTGGGCTGCAGCTTGTTTTACACTACCGAGATTGTTGTGATGGCGTGGCCTGCGATCCCAACCACTCCAGAGGCTAAGTCAAGAAGATTGCAAGTTTGAGGCCATCTGGGGGAGTCTAGGGAGATTGCCTCTAAAAAGGGCTGGGGATGTAACCCAGTGGTAGAGTGTGTGCTTAGTCTGTGCAGAGCTTGGGCTCCCTCGCTCCAGCAGTGCTCTACATGGTGCTTATTTTCCCAAACCCATTGAAATCTTTTGTCTGCTTTGGTGGGCTCACATGTATGCTTTATTGTGTGTGTTTGTGTCTGTTTTATAACTCTTTTCTTGATCATTTTAGTGGAATTTTAGGTAGGAGAACAGATAAATGAGAAGTTGGTCTACCATAGTTACCTTGGGATACACTTAAAAATGTGACCTGTAAAGCTAGATTACAAACTAGACTTTGCATATGCATGCCTGTGAAAGAAACATGGTCATAATTGGGCCACTGATTTAAGATGCTGCAATATTTTTACTGGACTAGTTAATCCATTAATGAAGGGAATTTAGTGCTAGGTTTATAGGAGTCCTTGATTCTGTGCATTGGTAATTAAACCTTTCTTTGTGGTTGAGTTCTTTTTTTTAAGTATGTTCTTAACTGGAAGTAAAGAATAGTGAAAACATGGTGGTGCATGCCTGTAACCCCACCAATTGGGAGGCTGAGACAGGAAGATCTTTGCAAAGTTTGAGGCCAGTTTGGCTACTGAGACCCTGTCTCAAAAAAAAAAAAAAAAAAAAAAAAAAGGTTTTCATAGCAAAGTTGGATTTTGATATTATTTCATTCTTAAACATTTCTAAGAATAATTTAAAGAACTCCCAGAATTTGAAGACATACTCTTTTTGAGTAGTTTTTCTCACAATAACAAATACTTTTTTCTCAATAAGCATAGGATATTCATCAAAATTAAGATGTTTAGTACTGTTACAATGCTATTACCTATTGTACATCCCATATTCACATTTTTTCTGTTGTTCTAGCAATATCCTTCCTGTCCCTGTAGCTGCCCTGGATCTAATCTAGGACTATGTGTTACATTTAACTGTCATGGCTGTAGTCATCTTTTACCTGGAGTGGTTTTTCATGTTTTTTTGTCTTTCATGTTGGCATTTTTTAAGAATCTAGTTCTGTTATTTCATAGAATGTCAGTTTTGAGCATTTTCTGAATTTTTTCTGTCTTTAGATTTAAGTTATACATTTTTGATGGGAATATCATGAAGTTATGTATGTCTCCTCAGGGACTCTCATGAAGAGATGTGTGGTTATTTATCTTGTTTTGGTGATATACTTTATTACATCCAATAGGGTCATAATTGCTGGGTTAGTCCAATGAGAAGTTAGTATTTCATCTTTGTTATTATGAAATAATTTAGGGGAGATAGTTTAGATATTTTGGGATTGTATAAAGATATCTTGTTCTTTACTGAGTGTTTGCTCAATAGTTTAGCCTTTGTTAATGGCTGATAACTAAGTGAATTATTGCTAGGATTGTTGCATGATGGTGATTTTCTAATGCTTTTGTTCATTGTGTTAGTGGTATTCTGAAAGTAAGAGCTTTCCTTTTTCCTCTTTGTCTATTCAGTTATTTATTCATATTATTATGGACTCACAAGTTTTTATTTGTCCTATGATATTCTGTTTTTTTTTCTTCAAGACCGGGGTTCAAACTCATAACCTTGCACTTGCCAGGCAGGCACTTGTGCCATGGATATATCTCCCCAGCCCCACGTTCTTACTTATTTTGAGACCAAAAGTATATACTAGATTAGGGAAAATCCTATTAGTCTGTGATTTCAACACATCCTGGGTATTCTTTGAGTGCCACCCCCCCTTTCTTAAAGGTATAACATGTCCCAGTCTGTGTACAACAAGAGTTGAAACCAACCATTTTCCTCAGTAGCTGTCCTTTTTGGTTAGCAATAATGTTTGTTAACCAAAATCATTGATTTATTTCTATTGAAATATAAATAGATATACCTATGCCTATTTATGTGTTCTTGTTTTTGTATATAAGCATGAATTTTGAGTTGATACCAAGTTCCTTTGAATGCCAACTCCCTTACTCCTGCCTATTCTATGTTTGTAACACTCTTCTCTCACTGGTGAGGATCTGGTTCCCATTATAGACAACATATGTGCCTGTTTTCTGTGTTTTTTATCAGAGAAAGTTGGTGTGAGATTGGTAGCCAGTATCCTTGCAAAGAAAAGCCTTACCACTAGAGTTCAGTATTTTTTTTAATAGTTTTCATCTGTTTATTGATAATATATAAAGTATTATATTCAAAAGTAGCTTAATGTTTTTATCCCCCCTTTTAACATATTTAGCAAGTTATATATGCTCTTGGGCTTCATCATTTTCATTTAATAGGATGTTAGTCCATGATTATAGGACTTTCAAAAATGTTTTAGTACACTACTTCATTTATAGCTGTGTCATGGTGAATGCTTTCAGTTTCCTGTATAAGGATATTTCAGTTGTTTCCAATATTTTGTAGTTACAAATAACACTTTGGTTAATAGTCCTGTACAAATGTCTTCTGTATTACTTAGTATCTTTAGAATGGAATAAAAATTTAACTTCTTAATTATGTGAGTAATAATGTGTAGGGAATTTTGCAATAATACTTTACAATGAAGGGAACTTAGTGCTAGGTTTATAGAAGTCTTTGATTCTGTGCATTGGTAATTAAACCTTTCTTTGTGGTTGAGTTTTTTTTTTTTTTTTTTTTTTGGCGGGACTGGGGTTCAAACTCATGACCTTGTATTTGCCAGGCAGGCACTTGTGCCACGGAGCTATCTCCCCAGCCCCAAGTTTTTTTTTTTTTTTAAAGTATGTTCTCAACTGGAAGTAAAGAATAGTGAAAACATGGTGGTGCATGCCTGTAACCCCACCAATTGGGATGCTGAGACCGGAAGATCTTTGCAAAGTTTGACACCAGCTTGGTTACTTTGTTTGCTTATTACTTTCTTTCCATCTACTGTAGTCTTACTAGTGTGTTCAAGGCTGTTGGAGTGAAATACTTTATTGTAATTACTTTTCTTCTCTGAGGAACCTTGAAATTAGCGAGCTGGAAGTGGCCTTGGGGACATTTTTAGTCAAGTGAGAATCATATGTTTTGGGCCAATGTTCACTTTCAATAGTTGACTTTTCCTTACACATACTCATTACTGTTTTACCACCTGAGTGTTCACATCCAGCCATCTGGGACTTCTCACTTTAATATAAACTAGGTTCTGTCATGTTGACTGTTAACTGGTTCTTCCTAGAGGTTATGAAGTGGCAGAAGTTTTTGTAAGATCTCTGAAAAGGTCTCAGAGGCTTGATGCCTAAGAATTTTAGATCCTCAAAAGAATGACATCTTGGGCTCCCAGTGAATGCTTTTGGTCCTCTCAGGTGACTGATGGCTTCTGGTCTTTCATTCCAACAAGTTGACCATTGGGATGGAGGTGGACCTCCTCTTCCTGTATTCCTAGATAACCAGGTAGAACATTGCTAGTATAGCTTCCACTAGAGAGGTCACAAATAGATTACTGTAGATTGAGGTAAATCAACACCTCTGAGCATAGGGATGATGAGAGCCACAGGTGTAATTAGATCACTTGCGGCCCTGAGAGGCCCCTTCAGTTTAGGAGCGCATGCTGTACTGATGTTACTATTTCTTGTGTCTGCCCTGACAGGGTTAGGAAGACGAGCTGGAGCACATTCTCAAAATTAACCTCTAATGTCCTCTATTGACAATGCATCTTATGGAGAGAACTAGAGAATAGAGTGGATAAAGAAGATTTCAGTTATATAGGGTAGAAAATAAAAGGTCTAGAAAAAAATAAGCTATGCTTAGTTTGGCAGCACATATACTAAAATGGGAATGATGAAAAAATAAGCTCATTGATCTGTCTTAAATCTGGTATGATGTATTCGTTTGTTTGCTAAAATGAAGTTAGAAGTTATTTATTACATGTACATACCTACATGTACCATAAATATATATATATATATATATATGTATATATATATATATATATATATATATAGAGAGAGAGAGAGAGAGAGAGAGAGAGAGAATAGGGTCTCCGTGTGTGTCCTAGGCTGGCCTTGAACTTACTTTGTAGCCTAGGCTGCTTTCAGACTTGTAGTGATCCTCCATCCTTAGCTTCCCAAGTGCTGGGATTATAGCACTGTGCCACCTCACTTACCTAAGAAGTAAAATACATTTTAAAATGAGTTGGCTAGTTTGGGGTACTGTAATATTGAACAGTTTATATAAAGAACTTAGCATCTTCTTTGCATACATTTTGACATTTGCATTTGTTGCTGTCTTGATGATGCCCTATACCAAAGATGTGTTTGATTGTGAGGATTGGTGACACAAGATTTAGTGTCTGTTCTAAATACCTCTGAGTTTGATAGGTCAGTATGGTTGGCATACTAGAGTTTTCTATTTAAATGTTTTATCTGAGTAGCATCTTATTGTCTGAATTGTATATTCTCTTTCAGAATGTGCTTCTAAAATGTATTTTTCCAGAAGAATGTATTTTATGTTAGATAGAAAATTTAATGATTCTGACACTAACATGTGTACAATAGTTCTATCAATTTTGAAGAAGATTATTAATGGGGCTGGTGAGATGGTTTAGCAGTCTAAAGTGCCTGCTTAGGAAGCTTAGGTAACCATAAGGACTGCGGTTTGATCCCTGACACCACATACTATGCCCGCCCCACCCCCAGCACAGGCTAAGCCAGCCATTAAAAAAAAACCTTATTAACATTGACTATTTTATTGTATTCATTTGCTGTTTGAACATAATTTAATTTTAGGCCAGGTATAGAAGGGGTTTCTAAGAGGTTTAATGTGACTTACATATTTGAAATTTGTTTCTGAAAAGATATTGTCAGCTATAATTCTTTTAAACAATTTTAGAGTATAATAATCGAAAGAAACAAGTTCTAAATATTAATATTAACATATGGCCATGGTGTAAATGGCCATATGTTAAGTGCAGTGTATATATTAGTAGCAACTGTCATTAATCCCTGACAGTCATTTTATTCTTTTTAATATGTTTTTAGGGGCCAGGAACTAATGGTCACTGGGTGCCTCTTTCTTTTTTTTTTTTTTTTTTGTCTTTTTGAGACAGGGTCTCACTATGCAGTTGAGGCTGGCCTTGAGCTCACTTTTGTAGCCCAGGCTGGTCTCGAACTCACACCAATCCTCCTGCCTCAGCCTCCCAAGTGCTGGGATTACAGGCGTGCGCCACCACACCCGGCTGGGTGCCTCTTTCTTATGCTTCCTGTATCTTTTATATGTTTGCCTCATGTGGTCTTTGTCCTAACCATGAGAGATGGGAGGCATGCTCTCCCACTCTCCAGACTCTGGACCACCTGCTTGCTTCAGGTCATAGAAGAGGATGCTGGGCTGGTGGTTCTGAAGTCTGCCACTAGTTCATTGTGTCACAAGGCCTCCAGCATATTTACTTTGAGTTGACAAAGTGAGAGTTAAACTGTACAAAGACAATAGGAGGAAAAATGGAAACAAAGCTTTTATAAATAAGCTGGGAGGAGGCCAGCAGGATGGCTCAGTGGTCTAAAGTGCCTGCAGGCGGCTGCAGGGACCACAGTTCGATCCCCGTCACCACATGCTGTGCCAGCCCTGCCCTCAGGGCAGGCTGAGCTGACCATAAGAGTAAATAAATACACAAACAAGTTCTGAAACAAGAAAAAAAATAAAATAAAAATTCTAAAAAAAAATAAGCTGGAGAAGAGGGGTTAAATTAAAAGGAGAGGAGGAGTATGGTGGGGGAAGCAAGATATACTCTGTACAGGTATAAATTCCCTATGGTGAATTTGATTCTTATGTAAACCTAAAATGCTCCAATAAAAATACAAAAATTTTTTTTATAAAGGCAGCTCATTCTGTTTGGTACATTATTGTATAAAAAAGGAAGTGTTTTTTTTTTTTTTTTTTTTTTTGAGTAGGTAGTGAGACCTTTAACTATAAAACAATGTAAGCAGAGTTCTCTGATCACGAGTCTCTGCCTCTTCCCCCTCATGGACCTGCTGTGGAATAATTGCCTGGGAATGGTGAGAAAAGTTTGCGATGACTTCCTCAGAAATCTTGGGATTCTCATTATCATGTGGGCTGCTGATGCCAGCTTCAGTGAAGCATTGCTGAGTTTGATAGGAATCAGGTCAGGCTGGCAGAGAAGTGCAGTGTATCAGAGTTCGTTGGAGTAAAAGATAGAGTTGGAAACATGGTGTAGAGTGTCCTCCACTCAATTATTCAAACATGATATTTCAGGTTCAACTTTCAACAAAACCTGAGGTTTCCCTGGATGCTTATTAAACAATATAACCCAGAGATGCAAAAGATTTTTTTTTTTTTTCTTCTTGGCTGCCTTAAGTGTGGGTCGGGTAAGGCTTGTGGAGCTGGGGATCGAGCCCTGGTCCCCTGCGCCTGACTGCATTTGCCCAAGCAGGCACTTAAACAACTGAGCTAAGCCACAGCCCCTCTGCCCCAGTAAAGCAAAAGGAATGAAGGAAAAGGCTTTGTAGCTTTTAATGATGTGATAAGCAATTCCTTTAACTCAGAATGTGGAGTTTCTATGAAAATAGTATTTTTGAATATTTGAAGGGTTTGAAACTATTATTTGTCAGCCGGGCGTGGTGGCTCACGCCTGTAATCCCAGCACTCGGGAGGCTGAGGCAGGAGGATCGATGAGAGTTCGAGACCAGCCTGGGCTACAAAAATGAGCTCAGGACCAGCCTCAACTGCATAGCGAGACCCTGCCTCAAAAAGACAAAAAAAAAAAAAACAAAAAAACTATTACTTGTTTTTATCATACAGAGTCAAGACTGAGATTGATGTGTAAGCTCTAGAAAGAGTTAGGATGCCAGACATGGTGGCGCATGCCTATAATCCCAGTATGCAGGAGGCTGAGGCAGGAGTTTGGTCCCAGCACAAGGCTAGCCTAGGCCATATAGTGAATTTAAGGGCATCCTGGGCTGCCCTTAGGGAGATTATGTCTTAAAAAAACAAAGCAAAACACTAAAAGAATTAGGTTGTTTTATAGAGGTGGAAGCACATCTGGATTTGAGTTATTTAAATATCAGCATAGTAGAGAGACTGCTTCAAAAGGGAGATGGCAGCCTCTTGGAGGATAGGTGGCTGTGTCTTTATCCCCATGGCCTAGTGTAGAGGAGAGAGTCCAGTCTTTAGATCAGGTTGATTCCTGTGGAGTAGAACCTCCTGAAGTTTCTACTCTCACCTCTGCTAACCCACATTGACTCTGGATGATGCTGTATCACCCATAGCCCTCCCTCTGCTGGAAGTTTGTGTTGATGCCTCAGTCCTACATTGTAGTCATTAAAAAGTACACATTTTATTTTGCTTATAATTTTGTGGATGAGGAATTTAGGAAGAATTTGGCTGGGATATTTTTAAGGCAGAGTAGCTGGGGCTAGATCATCTCTTGAGGTGGTTGCTTAAGCCATGCATCTTTGTGAGCTGTACTTCCTCTGTCCCTGTGTGATGTCTCTGCACACATGGTTTGAGCTTCCCCTAGAGGAAGCATTTCAGGCAGGAATGTGAGAAAGCTGACTTTCAAATGACTTGGACTTTCAAATTGGCATAGAATCAGTTCTGATAAATTCAGTTGCCTGGGGCAGTCACACAGCCTGTGGAGTCACGGGATGGGGACACAGACTTCATCTCTGGGAAGAGTGTTAGAGAGTTTGTGGCCATCTTTAATCTACCACAGGGCCATTAAGCAGAAAGGGGAAATAGTTATGAACAAGGCTATGATTTTTTCCCAGCAAACAATCTACTTAGTCTTGCGATTCAGTAGAGTTTGTCAGCTTAGACTAATACAGGGGCAGAGGTAAGAGAGCTGCCGGAGTGGGGATAATGAAAAAGGGCTTCATGGGGGAAAATGGAAATGCTTCACAGTTGTCTCTGCTTCCTTGGAAGGGCGGTGATGTGGCCTGGATCTCATTCTGCCATTTCCAAGCACTTCAGATTTGGTGCTCATTCCTACCCACAGATCCCTTTGCATCTCTGCCTGGTCTCCCAAGTTTTTCTTTGGACCACTCCTTTGCTCCAGATAGCTCCTAGTAACTTTTAAAGTGAACTCTCCTGTTGCCCTGTTCCCGGGGAGCCCAGCACCCACGCCCATAATGAGCAGCATTATTGGTGGTGTGGACCTCAGACCATGGCCACGTTGGCCCTTTTGGCAGTTGCTTAGTACTGGGTAGTTTGATTTCTTTTAGATTATATGAGAGTTCAGTTCCTGCTCTCTGGATTTTAACCAGTTATTTCCCCCCAGTAATTTTAGGGGACTCAAATTGAAGATAGAAGAGGCTTTAGAACTTTCAGCAGAGAATAGACTTGTACAGGTGTTGTTGAAAGATCATTTATGATTTATAGAAAATGACAGGCCTTGCTCTTAAACGTGAAAATATGTTCTGGGCACAGTGGTGCAGGGTCATTCCACCACTGCGGAGGCAGAGGCTGGAAGGTTGTGAGTTTAAGGCCAGTCTGGGCTACAACATAAGACCCCGTGTTTGAAAAAGAAGTCAGCTGGAGAGTAAATTGGGTCTATCTGAAATATATTTCTACTTATATATACACTGAAATATTCATAGGACTTTTGTGATAATCTTCTCTATGCTCCAATATCAAAAGAAGTAACACTTTTATTGTTGAACTTTACATTAAGTGTATATAGGCATATGTTAATATCAGCTACAAAATTTTGAATTTTTATTGATTAAATATTGACAAGTACATAGTTATAATACTGGATTATTGATCTCATTTTATATATCATGCTTAAAAATTTAGTCCCTTTAGAGCCAGCCAAGTAGCTCAGCAGACTAAAGAGCCTGCTTAAACAGGCATAAGGACAGGGATTCGAACCCTGGTGTGCTGTGCTGGCCCTACCTCCGGGGCATGCCGAAAAGGCAACTGAGACTGGGTGTGGTGGTGATGCCTGTAATCTACGTGCTTGGGACGTGTGTAGTGAGACCCTGTAGACCCTGTACTAAATACATTAAAAAAAATCCCTTTTGTTAGGGTAAACTTACAGTATCAGTATTTTAAAATTTAATTTCTGTTGAGAAAAAAGCTTTTTGAAAAGCCTCAAACAGTATGGTTGAAAGTGAAAGTAAGTCTGTGTGCATCTCCTTTTCATAAGTGCCAGTGGTTACTGTAGAACATAATCTTCCATGCTAGCAGTGACTATATAGTGTAGTCTTCCAGGGTGTTTTTTTTTAACTTTATTTATTTATGTTATGGCTAGCTCAGTCTGCCCTGGGGGTGGGGCTGGCGCAGCATGTGGTGCTGGAGATCGAACTGTGGTCCCTGCAGTTGCCTAAGCAGGTGCTTTAGACTGATGAGTTTTATTTATTTATTTATTTTTTGAAGCAGGTCTCCAACAAAAAAAAAGAAAAGAAAAAAAATGAAAAAAAAGGTCGGGTGTGGTGGTGCACGCCTGTAATCCCAGCACTCGGGAGGCTGAGTGAGGCAGTAGGATCGGTGCGAGTTCAAGACCAGCCTGGGCTATAAAAGTGAGCTCAAGGCCACCTGAACTGCACATCGAGATCCTGTCTCAAAAAGACAAAAAAAAAAAAAAAAGAAGCAGGTCTCACTATTGAGTTTAGGCTGGCCTTGAACTCACTTGTAGCCCAGACCTATGATCTTGCCTCAACCTCCTGAGGGCTGGGATTGCAAGTGTGCACCACCATGCCCAGCCTAAGATTTTAAATGTTTATATTCAGATATATGTTATATACACAGGAGCACATAGTATGGTATCTTTTTAAAATGATAGTGAGGCTAGATGTGTGCACCTAGAGTTCCAGCTACTGCGGAGGCTGAGGCAGAAGGCTGAACTGAGTTTAGGAGTTCTAGTTTAGCCTGGAAAACAGAGAATCTATCTTCAAAAGAAAACAAAAACTTCTCATTAAAAGTGGCACTTCTCTGGACTTACTACTTTGTGTGACAGTCCATGCTATGTGAACTTGAGTTCCAGCTGTCTCTTACTTAGCACACTGTGTAACTTACCTGCTTTACTGTCTTCATGTACCACACAGGCCACATAAGAATTCCTGTCTCCTTGAACTGCAGGGCTTCCAATGAAATGGCACTCAGAAGGTGACTGACAGTGCTAGCCACACAGTTACTGTGTAAACGTCAACTAAACAAAAATGAAGTTGTTTTAAAGAAACATGTCACAAATGTTTTCTTCTGGGTTGCTCATGTTTTCAGAGTTCCACAAGAAACTGCAAGCAGGTGAGGGTCTGTGTCCTCCTGTCATGATTGTGTGTTGGTGAGGCTTGGGATGGTGCCTCCCCCACCAGCTCCCTGGCGCAGGGGGTTGCAGTTGGGCATTGTGGTGGGACTGTGTTTGCTTCCCAGGGCTAATGGGAGGCAGCAAAAACCTGTAAACCATTCATCTAGAAAATTGTACTACATTAGCAGTTCATCTTTTTGTTAATCCCTTTAGGAAAAGGAGGTGGAAAATACAGTTGGGAAAATTTTATCAGGGAGGACAACATGATTGTTTTGTCTGACTTTTGCCAGCTCTTAAGTTGCTTGTGTAATTTTACAATCATAGGGGTCCTGCCTATTATCTGCTATTCATGTTACAGCTAAGACCCAGGCTCAGAATTTCAGTGGCATTCTTAGCTTTGTAGTGAGTAATGGTAGGGCCAGGACTAGGCTCCTGGTCATCTGATCCTTGCCTTTCTGAATTCTTGAGAAATAAAGAGCTTTCTCTCCTGGTCAAGCAAGTACTGGATAATGGATGCACTGTAAATGGCTATGTATCCTGTGCTATTTTGTGTGTAAAGAGAGAGATGAAGTTGTGTCATAAGGAGTAATACATAATGTTTTATCACAGTTTAGAATTCCAGAGTGGTTGATAGGTTGTTTCAGTTACTTTCCTCTTGTTGCTGGGACCAAATAACCTGACATGCAAACTTAAGGAAGGAAAGGTTTATTTAGCTCACAGTTCGTGGAGATTTCAGCCCACAGTGGGCTGGCCTCAAGCAGAGTGGCACATGGTAAAGGGCAGCAGTTCTTAGTGGAAGGAAACAGCAAAACAGCAAGAGCAAAAGGGACGAGCAGCAGCAGGGAGCAGAAAGCAAGCCTCTCTGGCTCCCTTAATTGCACACAGGCTGTTTGCCCCAGGGCAGGTATAGTACTCACACCCTTAATCACAGCACTGGATCACAGATTATTCAGACTCTAGAAGGCTGCCCCATGACTATGTGAGGCTTTGGGGGTCATCTACACACAAACCATAACAGGCTTTCAATGTCACAGGTAGTCTCTTAGGTGAAGATCTGCGGTTATATAGGAAAAAAATCATATGTTGTGTGGTGGTTTGTCTTGTGAACACAACCTAAAATATTCAAGTGTAAATGGTAAGTGGATTTCTTAAGCACAAAACTTCCTAGTTTTCTGCCTCTCTCACACACAGTTTTTTCCCATTCATGAATAGTAGGTGGCAAAACCTCTTTGATCTGTAGATCTCTGAGTCCTCCTCTCTGTCCCTGAGCCCCAGACTTCCAGGGAAGTAGAGGCTGTTGGCTTTTGGAAGAAGACTGAATCTGACGCATGTTTCAGAGACTGCTATGGTGTCCACTTCACCTGCTCAGCTTCAGTGCAGCTCCTGCTTCCAGGAACAGCTTTGTGCAAAGGCTCGGGGTCTCTGTTCCTCCAGACACAGGGCCCTGCTGCTGGAAGAGCGGAGGCTGAGGGACAGAGGAGGGCCCTGAGGCCTTGTGGAGGCCAATCACTGCTCTAAGATCCCTGGCCAAGAGAGTGAGCTCATGCCTGGCAGAATCCAAAGGAAGGGCTGGCGATATAGCTCAGCGGCACAGCTTTTCTACCTAGCAAGGTCCTGAGTTTGGTTCCCAGTACAGAAATACTTAAAAAGAATCTGAGGAAGGAGGGCTGATTTGTCGCTGGAGAAAGGACCTTATTTAAGGCCATTTTAAATTTGAATGGAAGGGGAAATTCTGCTTATAGGACCCTGGATGAGCCTGCTGTTGTCAGGATAACTGTGTGAGAAATCCATCATTTTGGTTCCTTTTGTGTGACGCTGTCTTGAAGTGTATGAGGTATATTAAGGAGGCCTTTTAAGTTCCTAGACTTAACTTTTGAATTTTCACAAGTTTCCATCCTTCTCACTTCTTTTTCTCAAGTATCAGCATTTCAGATTTAAAATATAAAAAAGCCTTTTTGGTTTGATATTTCTGGTTTGTTCAATAGAGACCATGTTTTAAGCTTAAAGTCTTTTTATTGGTAATAGGAGCTTTATTTCGTATTTGTGTATGAAATTTCACCTGTATGTATTATGTTCCATGTACTGTTATTTATTTATTTATTTTTATGGATTTTAGCGCAGGGTCTTCCGGGTCTCACTACACAGATTGGACTTGTAGTGATTCTCCTGTTTTCAGCCTCCCAAGAGCTGGGATTATAGGCATGCCTACCACGCCCAGTCTCAAGTGCTGTTTCAGTGCACTCCAGGAGTGGAGTGGACGTGGTACCCATGATCAAACTCCCATCCCTGCATCTGCCTGAGTAGGTGCTTTAATCCACTGAGCTATCTGGTTGGCCCCATGTACTGTTTTATAGAAGAGCTTGGCACCTTGTAGTTTGGCTTCCATGAAAACTGTGTTCCTTTTACAGATTAACTTTTGAAACATATTTGAATAAATCTGAACTTTCTTTTATAATATTTCCCCAAATGCAATTAAAGTAAATGGTTTGAAAGTTATTTATAGTGTTCTTTCATTTATATTATGGCTGTTTTATTCTTTATTTTTTCTTTTTGCAATATGAAGGATTGAATGAGAGCCTTTCCACTGAGTTACATCTCCAGCCCATTTTTTATTTTTTAATTTGGGACAGAGTTGTCTTGGTTGGATTCAAAGTTGTGTGTTTGCTTCAGCCTCCCAAAGTGTTGTGACGATAGACATGCACCCATCACACCCTGCTCAGGGTTAAGATTAGGGTTACCCTAACCTTTGAACTCACTGTGTGGTCTAGATTGGCCTGTTTGCCTCAGACTCAACAGCAGTTTTTCTGCCTTAGCCTCTATTCATCATAGGTATGTACCACCCTACCTGGCTAATTTCCTTTTTAATGTTTACAAATTTTGACACAGGGTCTTGCTACACAGTTTAGACTCATAGTGATTCTCCTGTCTTATCTCCCAAGTGCCAGGATTACAGGCATGTGCCACCACACCCAGTTTCAGGTCCAGCACAGTGTGCCCGGAACTGGCATGGCATGTGATGATGGAGATTGAACTCCTGTACTCGCACTTCCCAGGAAGGCACTTAGATTGCTGAGCTATCTCCCCAGCTCTTCCTTTTTGATTTTAAAGATAACAATCTTGGGTATGCTAAAGACTCTTAAATTGGGCAAGGTGTGCATGAGCAGAGTGAATATTCCCCAAGCTACTGCCATTTATCGGCTTTCCGTTCCCCCACCACACCCTATTCTGTATAGTTTTCAAGTCTTTCAGTGTTCTTCTGGTCTGACTGAGTTATGCCCTCAGAGATGCTGTCATCTAAATAGCCAAGAACAGCAGTCCTATCTCATATTAACTTTCTTGTCATAAATGTTCATAGTAGAAGAAGTCAGATCTATAGACTCAAAAAGTGAAGTTTATCTTTTTTATCCTTGAGCTTTGTTTCATGTCTTGATTTTATTTTATTTTTGTGATACTGAGGTTCAGACTCAGGAACTTGTGCTTGTTAGGTGGGCGCTTCTGCTGCTGAGCTATATCCCCAGCCCTAAATTTATTTTATTTTATTTTGTTTCATGTTCTTAGATTTATTAAAAAAGGCACAATCCAAACATTTGGGAGGGCTGAGGTAAGAAGATTATTTGGCGTTCAAGGCCAGCATGGGCTGCATAGTGAACTGAAGGCCAGCTTGAACTACACAGAAAGATCCTGTCTTTAAAAAATAAAGTCAGATTCCTTTGTTCCCAGTGCTTTTAGAGATTGGTACTTTGTGTCCCTTTATTTTTCCTATCTGTAATGTTTGCATTATGTGTGTCTATTTTACTGAGGTGCAGTTTACATATCATAAAATAAACCATCATAAAGGAGATCCAGGTGGTACATGCCTGTAACCCCAGAACTCGGGAGACTGAGGCAGGAGGATTGCTGTGAGTTTGTAGCCAGTCTGGGTTACATGGTGAATTCAAGGTCAGCTTGCATTATAATGTGGGATACCATCTCCAAAAATAAAAAAAAAACAAATTCATTGTCATTTTGTACATTTACTATTGTTGAGCAAGCACCACCTCTTTCCAGTTCGAGAATGTTTTAATCATTCCCCAGTAAGCTGTATGTCCATTAAGCACTGATGTACTATCCTCCCCTCAGTCTTCAGGTTTACTTGAAATTTTTTAAATTTAGAAATTAAAAAATGATTAATTGAGCTATCAAGAGTAAGAGTATACACATGTAATACCCTATTCTAAATACACTATCATGAAGAAATGTATTGGTGTAGTAGTAGCAGTGGAAAAATAGGATCACAAAATTGCATGTACTTTAATGTTTACAATTGTAAAAGGGAAGAAAAGGAATATTTGGTGGGAAGCACACTAAAGCAAAGTGTTTTTCTAATTTTCTTTTTCTCTTATAAAAGAGGCTTGCATAATTATAAAAGCTGAATAGTTAAAAACTTGGTTCTAAACTTATGGTAGCATAATTATTTCAGGATAATATAAAAACAGTTTATTCAGATTGAGTTACAGTGTTTCTTTTTTCTTTCTGGGCAGAACTGGAGATTTAACTCAGGACCTTACACTTGCTAGGCGGGCTGTTGTGCCCCTGAGCTAACTCCCTAGCCCTGAATTACAGTGTTTCTTAATACTTACTAAGGAAAAAGATTTGTTGGAAACGTACCATTTTTCGCCACATGTCTCCCTAAAGTAACTGCTTCTAGCAGTTTGGTACCTATTCTTCTAGGTCTTCTGTCAGGAAGCTCACATGCATGTGTAATAGAAGTGGACCCAGTTGAGCCAAAAACTCCAGTGTCTTCAGGGGTGGCCTTGTCAGCGAAGGAAAACGCGTGAATGCATGGAGATGCTGGACTGGCTAACCAGGCAGGAGTTTACCCCTCGGCGTTGCTATTCAAAGCAGAGCCATGTGCAGCCGGACAGAGAGGGCCCTGGACAGAGAATATCACTGTGCTGCCCTGTGCCTTTCTTCCCATCTCCCTCTCGGACACTGGCAGAAGAAGAGTGGTCCTAAGATTTGCTTGGCTTGGGGAGATAGCTCAGTAGAATAAGTGCCTTCCTGGCAAGCACAGATCCTGAGTTCAATCCCTCGTACCACAAACCAAACCAAACCAAAACAAAACAAAACACTTAAGATTTGCTTGGCTCATTAATGCGGGAACCAGAACAAGGTAGAGCTAGCTCCAGGAGCATTTGGGGCTTTAGTAGGTGTAGACACTGAGCAAGAGCATGAGAATAAGATTGCAGGCCTAGATACACAATTAGTTAATGCTCCACAGTGCAGTAAAATTGGAATCTTGGGTGTTGGCTGAATAGATAGATACTAGCTCTGCAAAATAAACACCCACCAATTAACCTGTGATTTCATAAAATTTGGGTCCTAATTGCAGTCTTTTTCAGGTCAAGCAATGATACTTTAATATCTTTGGGAGAGTTTATTAATATTTTAGTGTGCATTAGGGAGACACAGTTCTTGATAGGCTTTATTTACACTTTTGGTCTATTTTTCTTAAAGGGGAGAAAGGCCTATTGTTCCATGTGATAATACAAGAGAGATAAAAGCAGGCAGCAGATGCTGGAGTAGCATGATGTCCTGAACTAAGAAATTTAAACTTTCTTTTCAACAAGTATTTTCTGAGCATCTACTGTGTGCCCCCAAGTGGATTCATTATGATTTGAGGGTACGATGCCACCTCGTTCCTATGTTAGGTGCCACTGGGGAAGCTGCTCCCCTGAAAACACTCCTGTGTGCTGGACTTCTTCAGCCCACTGTAGATGTTTTTGCCTGAGTAGAGCAGAGGTGTTTTGAGAAAGCTTTACAGGTGATTCTTGATTGCTCTCTTTTTGAAAACCATTGCAATATTGTGACCTTCTTCTTTTTTTTTTTGTTTTCCATGTCAGAAATTGAATCCAGGGCCTCAAGCACTCTACTAGTGAACTATATCACCAGTTGTGAAAAAATTTTACTCTGAGACAAAGTCTCGCAAAATTGCCCAAGCTGGTCACCAACTTGTGATCCTCCTGCTCAGCTTCCTGAATAGTGGGGAGTACAGACAGGTGTGTGCCACCGCATATGGTGGAACATCTTTTTTTTTTTTAAATGGAATGAATAAACAATAGATTTTAACTAGCTGTGTGTGTGTGTGTGTGTGTGTGTGTGTGTGTGTGTGTGTGTGTGTGTGTGTGTGTGTGTGTTGAGTTAGAGTTTCACTATGATGCAGTTCAGGCTGGCATTGAGCTTACTTTGTAGGCTGGGCTGAGCTTGAACTTGCAATGATCCTCTTGCCTCAGCTGCCCAAGTGCTGGAATTACAGGCATTTGCCACCATGCCTGGCTTTAGCATTTAAAAAATTTCTACACCTATCCGTTTTTGCCTGCCCTATCCCTGAAATGCTCAAACTAAAATAATGTCCTTATTACATCAACAGCAAGAGTTATGTGCAGTTACTTTGTGCAACTGAGAATTTCTTTTGGAGAACTAGACCTGTTTTTCCTAATTGCAACCTTAGATTGCTGCATAAGCTGCAAAAGTTGTAGCTTGTAGTGGTGTAGGACTCGCATGGCAAACATATGTGATTAAAAGACTAGATTTTGAAAACAATGTTTTGAATGGGCAAATAGGCTTTCATTATCCTGTTGAACATCATGATAAAAGGGAATAAATAATAAAGGAGAAAAATGTATATACACCGAACTTGTGCTTCAACTGTTGGAACTGAGTCAGTAATTAAAATGAATAGCTGCCTGGTGGTGTATTTAAATTTCTTTCCATGTAACTTTAATTAGACAGCCATTTTGTATAAATGTGTTCACAAAGCAGGGATCTGTGATTTCAGGCACCTACGTAGCCATAGAGTCTAACTTGATCACAGGGTGTGCACTGTAGAACAGGGGAGAAATTGGGAACTAATACAATTGCTACATTATATTTTTCTTTTTATTAGTGTGCCGGTCCAACAAAAGCCCGTGGGTCTGTTTGACTTGCTCAAGTGTCCACTGTGGAAGGTAGGTGACACACTTACTACATCACTCTTCTGTTTGCTTTTGAAAATTTGCCTTTAAGCTCTCTGTCAGAATTTATTGATGTACTTCATACTTTGAATAGTCATAGTGTATAATTCTGTGTACGGTTCTGATGTCCATTTGCATTACTTTGTTCTCTGAGGAAGCTGGGGAAAATCTAGAGAAATAAACAAAGCATATTGATATGTAGAAGAATTAATTTGATGTTCAAGGCAATCTACTAGTAATACTGGGTTGGAAAAATAAAATGAGACTTTTAAGTCTTACAATACAAGTTGACCTGATAGTTGTGTAAGCCTTTAGTAGGGTAAAATGGAGGCACTGGGCCCGGCAGGATGGCTCAGTGGTCTAAAGCGGCTGCAGGCAGCTGCAGGGACTGCAGTTCGTCCCCGGCACCACATGCTGCTCCAGCCGTGCCCAAGAAAAATAAATAAATAAATAAATAAATAAATAAAAATTAAAAAAAATTCTTAAAAAAAAATGGAGGCACTTGTCATAGGAGAACATAACTGAAGGCCATGCCCTCATCACTGACCCGGAGTAGTGAATATCATGGCCACACTTGTCTCACCTCCACTTGTTCCAACCCCACCTTCATTGACTTTTGTGTGTGTGTGTGTGTGTGTGCGTTTTTGAGACAGGGCCTTGATACGCAGTTCAGGTTGGCCTTGAGCTCACTTTTATAGCCCAAGCTGGTCTCAAACTCACACCAATCTTCCTGCCTCAGCCTCTCAAGTGCTGGGATTACAGGTGTGCACTACCATGCCTGGCTAAAACTGTTCTTTCAGAACCAGGTATTGAACTCAGGTCCTTGTGCTTGCCAGGCAAGAGCTTATTCTACTGAGCTATCTCCCCAGTGCTTCACTGACTTTTGAATCCAGTGTTAAGTTTTATATGGAGGATAAAATCCTCTTCAAACTAAATGCACATAGAGAGATTCATTATTTATTCCTGCCTAAGATCTGCCAAATATTTTGCTGCTTCACTAAAGTATTTTGCTTTCCATAGATTTAGCATCTCTTATGCCACCACACCCATTTCTTTCTCAAGCATTATTTTCCAGTTCTCGGCTTCAGAATATTTCAATACTTCAGGGACTTCTAGCACCAACTCAGATATTAGCCTCTAAGTTCTTCTAGTCAAAGTAGCACATTTATTCCTGCTGTACTTTTAACATAGACAATCTGCTTTACTTTAAAAGTCAGTAGCTTAACAGTAGGGAGATGCAAAATCAACTAAACCGTGGACTGATACCCATGTTGTACTTGTCTGAAATGTTTCACCATTGTCATTTTTAAATCTTCATTGTACAGGGAGAGTATTTTGTTCAGTTTATGTCTGATTTTTCACATTTTGAGTCCTGAAATCCAGTATTTTTTCCACGTACACTTAAGAGTACCTTTGGAAAATAGGAACCGCTTATGGGTTTTTTTTTTTTTTTTTTTGTCTTTTTGAGACAGGGTCTCGCTATGCAGTTGAGGCTGACCTTGAGCTCACTTTTGTAGCCCAGGCTGGTCTCGAACTCGCACCTATCCTCCTGCCTCAGCCTCCCGAGTGCTGGGATTACAGGTGTGAGCCACCACGCCCAGCAGAACTGCTTATCTTAATTGTGGCTGTTGTGATTTTAAAATCTCTAGAATTTGGGAAACCTGAAAATACTTTGTGCAGTACAGATAACTTAGTTTTAAAAAAGAAGAAAAGTAGAAGCATTTAAATTCTGCACTTGAAGAGACACATTCCTTTCCTCGATTTTGAGAGGCGAGAATTACAAGGCAGTAAAATCTATGTAGTTTGCCCTCCAGTTCTCTCATAGTGCTTTATACCCTAAATCATGAGGCTCATAAGCTAGTGAAAAGAGCTTAAGCATTTCTGAGAAAAGTTTGAAGGGATTAGTGTTCTTAATAGCTAGCAACATACCAGACATGATAGAGTATTCTTGTAATTCCAGCACCTGGAGGCTGAGGCAGGAGGATTGCCTCAAGTCTGAGGCTAGCCTTGGCTACCTAGTGAGCTCAAGGCCAGCCTGAACCATATAGCAAGAGCCTGTCTCAAAAACAAATAAGCCAGTGATATAGCTCAGTGGTGCAATGCTTTCTGACAAGTCTGAGATGTTAAGTTCAATTCCCATTAACCCCCGTCCCCCAGTTGATCAAAAAAAAAAAAAAAAAAAAAAAAAAAAAAAAAAAAAAAAAAAAAAAAAAAAAAAAAAAAAAAAAAAAACTAAAACTAAACAGGACTGGGAAGATAAGCTCTGTGGTCTAAACACTTGTCTGGCAAGTGCAAGGACCTAATTCAATGGTACTGCGTGCTGTGGAGGCCACCAATACTGGACATGGTGGCATATCCCTGTAACCCCAGCCCTGTGTAGGCTGAGACAGGAGGATCACTATGAGTTGAAGCTGCATAGTGAGACCCTGTACCAAATAAATAAATAAATAAATAAAATTTTAAAACTGAAAAACAATGCAAGCAATAAATAATTTTCTAGTTAGGCTTTAGAAAAATAAATTGAAAAATTTCTGGACTTTAGATAAACTTTCCAGTTGAAAGTAAGGTTTTATTTATTTATTTATTTATTTGTCTTTTTAAGACAGGGTTTCAGTATGTAGTTCAGACTGGCCTTGAGCTCACTTTTGTAGCCCAGGCTGGTCTCAAACTCACATTGATCCTCCTGCCTCAGCCTCCCAAGTGCTGGGATTACAGACATGCACCACCACGCCTGGCTGCAAGGTTAAATTTAGAAGTTTGACTTAGTTTCAGAGAAGCATGATTAAGCATATTGAACATATAATTGAAGTAGCCTGAATTTGGATCTAATTTTACATAACTGATTAGTTAATTTATCATGTAATTCTGGATGTTGACTGCCAAATTTACTGATTTTTCAGTAATTTTAAGTTGCTTGCTTACCAAGAAGTCTTATTTATTGGTAAATGAGACTTTGTTTGTGCTGGGCATCTAACACAGAAACTTGGTAGGCAGGTATTATGCCACCGAGCTATATCCTGTCTCCTAAATTAATTTTTTTCAACTAGGAAACATAGATTATCAGTAGCTTGTTTGACTTACTTACTTTAATGGTCTTCATAATACTGATTTAAGTAACTTCAAGTTTTTGACTTTGTTAGGCTCTGTGGCATATACAATGAAATTTTTCCTCCTATGCTGTAGACCAGAATGTCTGCCATAACTAAAATCCAGAACTAGAGGGAGGAGCCATTTCTGTGTGCCCTAAGTTGTACAGAGTTGGTAATGCCTGACCAATGTATTTGATTGTTAGCCCATACCAAGTATGTCATTGATAAGCATACTTCTTTATCACTGACAACACTGGGAACCATCAAGACATATACTGTGTTGGGAAACTACAGTAGTATAACTAAATGAAGTATATATACTATGTGAAAATGACCAGTTTTCACATAGTTGAAGTGGTAAAGCTGTTCATTATTATTCAGTATTACACTTCCTTTGATTTGAAGGCACTCTTCCTTATAAAGATTACCATTACTTTTCATGGTATGTAATATAAATAGTTTACACAAATAGAAAATAGATATTGAACCTATGTGATGTCATACTTTACCTATTTAATACTATCTTTTGACCTATCATACACTATTTCAGAATATATGGTTATTTTTTTAAAAACTTTATTTATTTATGTTATGGCTCAGCTTGCCCTGGGGTGGGGCTGGTACAGCATGTGGGTGTGGGGGATGGAACTGCGATCTCTGTGGTTGCCTAAGCTTGCCTAAGCAAGTGTTAGACTGCTGTGCTATCTCACTGGCCCCAAGAGTACATGATTATTGTGCCCATTTATGCTTAGATTCTGACTATCTCAGTTACTCTTTTCTTGTTTCTGGGACAAAATACCCAACTCCCAAAATTAAGGAAGGGAAGGTTTATTTAGCCCACAGTTACTGGAGGTTTTAATCCGTACTTGGCTGGCTTCAAGGCAGTGTGGCACATAGCAAAGGGTAGAAGCTCATGGTGGTGGAAAATAGCAAAGAGCTAAGGGAGGGGCAGCAGCTGCATTGCTAGCAAGCCTCTCTCCCTTCCCCACCTTGTATGCAGATTACCCACCCTAGGGTGGGTGTAGCACTCCTGTCCGTAATCCTCATATTAGATTTTGAATTAATTACAAGCTGTAAAAGCTGTCCCAAGGACTGCATGAGGCTTTGGGGGGACAATGAGACACAAAACATAACCCTAAATAAGTATATAAAGGAAGATGCAGCCGGGCGTGGTGGCGCACGCCTGTCATCCCAGCACTCGGGAGGCTGAGGCAGGAGGATCGGTGTGAGTTCGAGACCAGCCTGGGCTACAAAAGTGAGCTCAAGGCCAGCCTGAACTGCATAGCGAGACCCTGTCTCAAAAAGACAAAAAATAAAATAAAATAAAATAAAATAAGGGAAGATGCTACTAAAATAATTGCATTCATTTGTTTTGAGCATGAGTAATCACCTGAGCCTTGAAACATGGTGAGACATGGCCCTGCACTGTGCTAGATGCAGATGGGAAAGGTCAAGCAGTTCATCTAGGCTGTGAGGCCAGGGAGTGGCAAAGCCCACTTTTGAGCTGAGGCAGTCTTATTGTTTACTTATGCTCTTAATTATTGCTTTACTTTTTTTGTTTGTTTAGAGACAGGGTCTCGCTATGCAGTTCAGGCTGGCCTTGGGCTCACTTTTGTGACCCAGGCTGGTCTCGAACTTGCACCAATCTTCCTGCCTCAGCCTCCCAAGTGCTGGTATTACAGGTGTGTGCCACCACGCCTGGTGCAATTATTGCTTTACTTTAAAATTCATTATCTTCTACATTTGAGGACAGAGGACTCAAGTACTCAATTGTTATTTTTCTTCAAAGTACACTGACAAAATAGGAAAGGACTGTAGTTAAGTTTCTGAGGGGAGGTTAATAAAGCCTCAGGTGTGACCAGTTTTCCCAAGGGTGTAGAGCTGAGCTTCATGTGGATCCTCCCTACTTACCTACTTGATTTCCTGCACCCATCTCACTTTTCCAAAGGTAAACATCATCCCGTGAGGTATAGTTAATGTGCCTCATGGTGACAATGTCATCTCAACCCTCCCAACCTGTTATTTTTATTTTTATTTATTTACTTTTTTAATATTATGGCCAGCTCAGCCTGCCCTGGGAGTGGGGCTGGTGCAGAATGTGGTGCTGGGGATTGAACTGAGGTCCCTATGATTGCCTAAGCTTGCCTAAGCAGGTGCTTTGGACCACTGAGCCGTCTCGCTGGCCCTCAACCTATTATTTTGGTGCCGTTAACCAACACTTGTTTTGGCAGTTTGAATTTTCAGATAGGCCTTGGCTTCTACCATTGGTTGTATTCAGGGAGTGGGGAAGCTCTGTGTTGTGTCTTCACAGTAGTGGTCAGCGATGGCACCAGGCAGTCTTTTTTTTTTTTTGTCTTTTTGAGACAGGGTCTTGCTATGCAGTTCAGGCTGGCCTTGTGCTCAGTTTTGTAGCCCAGGCTGGTCCTTGAACTCACACCGATCCTCCTGCCTCAGTCTCCCAAGTGCTGAGATTACAGGCGTGTGCCACCACGCCCAGCTCCAGGCAGTCTTTAAGTCAAGGTGTCCATGAATTTGGGCGCATGCCATGTGTTTATGAATCCTTCATTTGCTTTCCTTTTCTTGCCTTAAAAAGTGTTTTATTAAATCTGAGTTGGAAAGTGTTACAGAATTTCTGTGAACATAATTAACTTTTGATTATGTCTATGTAGAGAAATGCTTTTTAAAATCTTAAAGTATTTGTCTATATATAGAAATAAGTTTTTTATAATCTTAAGATAATCAGGGCTGGGAGATAGCTCTGTGGCACAAGTGCCTGCCTGACAAATGCAAGGTCACGAGTTTGAACTCTGGTCCTGAAAAAAAAGATAATCTGTGCTTTGTCTGAATTGTTTCTAAGCAAATGTGTTTCCATGAGTGTAATTCATTATTCAGACATTCAAATAAAAGATAAGAAAGATTTAAAAAAAGATTGAAAATTCTTCTGTTTCAAAATCTTTCATGTTTTAAATTAAGGAGTGATCCAAGCAAAAACTATGGACCTGTTGAAAGTGGTTGAGTGATTTAATTTACAGAGCTTCTATCTGATGGTACATCAGGTTGGCACTTAGAAAAAGGCTATTGCAAAAGCATGAGTATAGGTGTTTATAAGTGGTAATAGCAGCTACATTGCAATTGATTTGCATAGAAAATGCCTTTCCTTTCTTGGCCCTCGTCTAGAATGTAATTAAAAGCTGTCTTAATTGCAAAAAGGAATATATTGTAAGTAGATAGCTTAATAAGTCACTAAATAAATCCCTTTGTATTTCTTTCTCATTTGATTTGAAGCTTAATTGTATTGCCTCTTAGTACTTTAGTTTCTAAATAAGTAAATTTTCCTTTGGTTTTTGTAAGGTATGTAAACGGCCATGCCAAAAAACATTATGAAGATGCACAAATACCCTTAACCAACCATAAGAGATCAGAAAAGCAAGATAAGCCTCAGCATACAGTGTGTATGGATTGCAGTAGCTACAGCACGTACTGGTAAGTTCATTATTTTCTGCAAGTATTTCAGTGTGTGAGCAGGAGTGTGTTCATCTTCTTGCCTTTCCCCATTCAGTAAGCTCTTGAAGTCATCATTTCCACTTCCTGCAATTAGGACTCAAAGGGCTTGGGGCCATCGGGGGCGCCCACCCTTCCTCACATTTCCACTGGCTTCCTTTCCACTTCTAGGCCTCTTCTCTTTCAGCTCTTGCTCCTTCTTTGTCTCAGTAGGCTTCACAGAAATGAAAAGTCTGATTGTTTTTAGTGTTCTTCACCATAGATTTTGTTTCTCATGATATTCTTTAAATTGAAAAATGATATAATAATAATCTGTGGTAACCAACCAACCAATCATGTCCTTATTGTCCAGTTAACATTTTGTTATATAATATTATAATTTTTTTAAAATCCAAACATTTCTTTTAAACATTTTTTTTCTGGAGCAGGGGATTGAACTCAGGCCCTGCACCTGCCAGGCAAGTGCTTATTCTACTGAGCTATCTCCCCAGCCCCTTAATATTATTAACTTTAACTTCTTTGATTGAAAGATTGCTCTGATATTCTTTCTTGTCTCATAGCAGTTCTATTCTCTTCTATTCCCTGAAGAAATGTTAAGAATTTTGTATATTTCAGTCTAAGTATCTCATCCTTTAAAAAGAGGTTAGAAGCCTTAATTTTTTTGTAATATAATATTTGTGTCCACTTCATATGGATGATAGTAAAATAGGGCCTACTTCTGTGACTTAGAATGAGTTATGTTACAAGTGATGCTTAACAATTTTATTCCCCTTGATATGTATAAAAAGTAAAATTTAGAACTTTGGTGTGAAGGAGGCATATTTATTATCTAGACCAGCAAATTATAATGAGCAGTTTTTGTTTTCATCAGTTTACCCAAAATTCTCAATATTGCTGACATTGAAGGGAAAGAAACATTTTTTTGTTTTAATGTATTAGGTACAGGGTCTTACTACACAGCTTGAATTTGTAGTGATCCTCCTGTTTTTGGCCTCTCTAGAGCTAGGATTACAGGTGTGTGCCACCATACCTGGACACAGTGGCTGGTTCAGCATGCCCAGGGTGGGGCCAGCATGGCAAATGGTACTGGGAATTGAACCCTGGCCCTTGCACTTGCCTAAGCAGACACTTAGTCTGCTGAGCTGTTATACTGGCCCTTGAAACAAGCCATTCAAAGAATGTGTCTAGAGCCATTTTTCTTGAATGTCATATGAAGACACTACTGGACTGAGATGAGGATTTAAGTCCAGGTTTGAGTTGTTCTTTCCACTTAAGCATATGCTGATCCTTTTCTATGTAGCCCCTTAGTTGATAAATGAGAAAAGTGCCCATTAAAAGGAAATAAAAAGCTGGATGTGGTGGCGCACGCCTGTAATCCCAGCCCTTGGGAAGCTGAGGCACAAGGATCAGTGCGAGTTCAACACCAGGCTGGGCTACAAAGGTGAGCTTAACAGCCAGCTTGAACTGCATGGCGAGACTTTGTCTCAAAGACCAAAAAAAAAAAAAAAAAAAAAAAAAGAAATAAAAGAAATCAGTGATTTTCTAGGTCTTTAAAATTTTTGTATGGCTAGCATTGTTAAATTTTGGCTATTGAATAAACATCTTGAAAGGCTCAGTCGCTCAGGACAACCCTTCCCATGATCTTTGTGTAGAAGGTGTCTAGACTGAGAGAACAACCACCTTAGAGATAGATGAAGATTCTGGTAAAAATGAAAATCTTCCAAGATTTTCATACAAAGACAAGTGCCTAGTCTGTTGTGATTTGCTGCTGTAGGACACCTTTCTACCAGAGCAACACTGGCTGTTTTCCTTACTCCTCCTCATTCCTGTAGGAAGCTTACATGCTAGAATGATATAGCTACAGAACCATGTGTTTCTGTATGTTCATAAGTACGCTTGCTTTCCTGACTGCAGAAATTTAGATCATTCTTGAAGTATCACACTATCGTAGTCATAGATCACATCAGGTTATTCATGCTAGATATTGAAAACATTCACTGTTGATTTGAATTAGCAGTGTGCATGAATGGGGAGTTTTGCAAGTACAGTTAAACCTCCACGTGCTGTAATAAGTCTGCAGTGAATTTTCTTGCTGTTGGTAAGATTCTGAGAAAACCAGCTTTTTGGGGAAATTTTAAAGATTTTCTTACTGAGATAGAATTATATTTGTAGGGGTCCTTTAAAATGTAGATTAAAAATTTTTTTAAATAGGAAAATTAATGGTTAATTAATTAATTAATGTTATGGCCGGCTCAGCCTGCCCTGGAGTTTGGGCTGGCACACCTTGTGGTGCCAGGGGTCAAGCCTCGGTCCCTGTGCTTGCCTAAGCTTACCTAAGTAGGTGCTTTGGACTGCTGAGCTATCTCACTGGCCCCTAAATTATAAATTTTAATAGCTTACATTTTGCATTTTAGGGAAATTCTTTTACTGACTCCAAATTAAAATGTAGTTGGTTTTACATTGATACTACCTGTTAAAGTAGATGCTATTTGATGGCTAAGTTGTAATTAAGAAAACCTGAACCCTGGGAGGGTCTGCATGGCGGTAGTCTGGCCAGTGGCCAGCGATTTGTGTGCATTCATACCAAGCGCCATGGGTGCAGCTGCTCACAGCTTCTGAGATGCAGGAAGGGAGCGCAGCTGATCAGTCACAGAATTGCTGCACTTGAAGATTTTAGGGCAGAACGCAGTGGAGTTACCCGACAAACTTACCCTGTCAGGCCTAAAAAGAATTTGTAGTTATTTTAAATGGAGAAAGCTAAAGTTTAAATTAATATTTCCCCCAGACCTTAATTCTTCCTAAGAAACAAAGATTCTCTTCGTGTGTTTGAGTATGTGGTTGTATATTTCCCAGTGCACTTTAGTAATTTTTTTTCCAGTTTATAAATTTTCCCTGTACCTAAATTTATGTGATTAAACTGAATGACTGACTTGAAGTAAAAATATTAATGTGATGCATCAGGCTGAGGATGTTTGACTATTAAGTATTTTGACTGTATTTAATGTTGAAGCTCCTTTTTATGCAGTGTGTTCTATGTCCCAGAAAAGTTGTGAGATTCTTTGTGACTTAGCTTGTGTGTGTGTGTATGTTGGTTACTTAAAGCAAGAGCCTCTGCCCTATCTTTTCTTTGCAAATGCTTGATAAAGTTACTACTGAGCTCTGCCTTCTAGCTCCAGTTGCAGCTGGATATAATCTCTCCTAAATTTACAGCTCTTGGGATGCTTGTAATTTCCTGCTGCATGTTAGTTGTTTTTAAATGTCCCTGGGAACTGCAGAAATCACATCTCATATCTTTCTGTTTGACCTAATGCCCATTGTCTCATACATGGTAGGTAATATATATTTGAAAGATGGGATTTGGGGAGCAAGCGGAAGTAGGGGCAAGAAGTGGCTGCAGGGCCTAACTGAGGAGACTGAGAGGTTGCTGGGTTAGGAACTATGGCTGGGTCACCACCATTGAGGCAGTGAAGTGCAAGATCCAGGTTCTTCAGCAGCAGGCTGATGATGCAGAGGAGAGGGCTGAATGCCTCTAGCAGAAAGTGGAGGGAGAAAGGTGGTCTTGGGAACAGGCTGAAGCAGAGGTAGCCTCCTTGAAGCACAGAATCCAGCTGGGTGAAGAGGAGCTGGGCCATGCACAGGAGTGGATGGCCACTGCCCTGCAAAAGCTGGAGGAAGCTGAGGAAGCTGCCGAGGAGAATGAGGGAGGTATGAAGGTTATTGAAAACTGGGACCTAAAAGATGCAGAAAAGGTGGAGCTCCAGAAAATCCAGCTTAAAGAAACTAAGCATACTGCCAAAGAAGCAGATGGGAAGTATGAAGAGGTGGCTTGTAAGTTGGTGATCATTGAAGGAGATTTGGAACACACAGAGCAATGAGCTGAGCTGGCAGAGTACCGTTGCCAGGAGAAGATGAGCAGATCAGACTGATGGACCAGAACCTGAAGTGTCTGAGTGCTGCTGAAGAAGAGTACTCACAAAAGGAAGATAAATATGAGGAGGAAATAAAGATTCTGATTGATAAACTCAAGGAGGCGGAGACCTGTGCTGAGTTTGAGATCAGTAGCCAAACTGGAAAAGACAATGAATGACTTGGAAGATAAACTAAAATGCACCAAAGAGGAACACCTCTGTGCACAAAGGATGCTGGACTTGACTCTACTTAACCTGAATGAGATGTACAGCTTCCCAGTCCTGCCCCGCCGCTGCTCCTCCCTTTGACCCCAACACACTGCTTGAGGCCAGTCTGCCCGAAGCCGACCTCACACCTGAGGGCTAATCTTTAACTGGAAGGTTGCTTTCTCCTTTCTACATACTCTCACACCTCCTACCCCCACTTCCTTGTCTTTTTTATCACACTTTCTCTGCTTCTTACCCAGAGATTCCAGCTGGGCTAGAGGCCGAGCACCTTTGCGAACATTTAAGGGAATGTGGGCACAATGCTAAGCGCCTTTAAAAGCATGTTGTGATGTACACATTTGTAATAACTTTTAGTGGCAACAAACCATTTCTAAAACATTCTGAATAACTGCACAGCTCTGAAGTCACAGTCTAATTCCCTTCTCACTTTGAAAGATAACTTTTCAGCCTAATGCATAGTGTGCTGGCTGGAGAGGAAGAAAAGAAGTATGGGCATGCCTTACCAAGAGCCAAGCAGAGTCCAGGGAAAGCCTCTGCCGTGGAGCCCTCATGGCTCTGTACCAAGTGCCCCCTAAGCCAGAAAGGTGATTCCAGGAGGAGTTAG
The DNA here is from genome assembly GCA_004027025.1 of Myocastor coypus. Lineage (NCBI taxonomy): Eukaryota > Metazoa > Chordata > Mammalia > Rodentia > Myocastoridae > Myocastor > Myocastor coypus. The sequence continues at coordinate 105,073 of PVJA010001916.1, forward strand.
CCGAAAACCAAAACCATGCTGCTCAGGTTTTAAGTTTCAACGTGTCTTTGGACAACTTTATTTTAGTTACTTTTCTCATCCGAAGTGAGCAAGATATGATAATGGTTAGACCTCTTGAGACCGAGACTTTTTAAAAATTTTTGTTTATGTGTGGGTTTTTGTTTGTTTGTTTTTTGTTCTTTTTTGTTTGTTTGTCTTTTTGGTGATACTGGAATTGAACCAATGGAGGGACTCATGTATATTAGCAAGAGTCATAGCCCCGCCATGAGACCAAATTTTTATCCTATTTCTACCCCTTTTCTAGCTGTTCACTGAATACATCATGTGTCCCTTCCTTAATGTTGAGGTGGCCACTTAATTGCTTTTCTGCCTCTTTGAAAGAAAAGAAAAATGATGTTTTTGCCATTTATTCAGCTATATGAAATTCATCTCACCTTTTTCTGGGTCTGAAGCTGCTGTTTCTAAAAGTGCCATCTCATTGTGCTTTGTGTCAGTGCTAGAGAAATCTTGAATAGCTTATGTACAAAACTTCTAAAATTTTATATTATTTTGGAATTTTGCTTCTTTAGGGTTGGAGTACATGGCCACCCCATCTGGCTATGAAGTGTTCTCTCCAGTGTGTGGGCTGGCAGTGTGCTTCTCTTTTGAAGTTTTTTCCCCACCCAGTCCCCACTTTTAGGAGAGGTTTCTGTGAGGTCTGTTAGGTGTATATCCTGCAGCTTAGTGGCTTAAAATTTATGCTTCTCTGTTGTGGTCTCTGGGACCATTCAGGAAAAAGAACCAGTAGTGCAACTGTTTTGATACTGAATATTGACAAGTGTCTTTTTGAAATAAAGAACCAGTCCCTCTTAAAAAAAAAAAAAAAAAAACAGAAAGAAAGAAAGAAAAGACAAGACAGGATTATTTTGTAAACTGTCTTCCAAAAATGAGGAAGGTTACGTATACCAGATCTGTAAGATTGTATCCTCTGATCATTTTGGAAGACTGAAGAGCCACAGGACATTTTTCTTGTAGAAGACTTATAAATTATGTGTGGGTGAGTTGTTTCACTTTCTTTCTTAGTTGCACACCCTTGAAGACAGCTCTAATACAAGAGAGGAAGCATGCATGGTGCTCATTAAGCAGAGCAACTAAAATAGGTCGTTACTTCAGAAAAGAGAAAGCTATACCAAAAGGATTAATTCCAATTTGACATAGCTCACTTGAGGAGATAAACAGATTAACATGAAAATGGGAGGCAAATCAAAACTTCAATAAAAATAATAATCTCTTCAAGATGTTTGCACAAAGGGTAGTGTTTTTTGTTTACTGCCTATGAAGCAGCATTTCCTCATTGCTCATCCATTTCCCTTTCTAAGGAATGCAGATGGAACCGTATATGTATACATTATTGTTATTTTATTTTTTTGTACTGGGAGCCAAATCAAGACCTTTTGCTGACCAGGCAGGCACTGTGCTGCTGAGCTATATCCCTAGCCTCCACCTTATTGTGTTTGAAAAGAAGCAAAGGTTAATATTAAGAACATTGCCAGGCATGGTGGCACACAGCTGTGATCTTAGCACTTGGGAGATTGAACCAGGAGGGTCATTGTGAGTTTAAGACCAGCCTGGACTACAAAATGAGCTTAAGGCCACCTTGAAGTGCATAGTGAGACCCTGTCTCAAAAAGACAAATATCTGCTGGAGATATAGCTCAGTGGCATAAGCACCTGCCTGGCAAATGCAAGGTCCTGAGTTTGATCTCTGGTATTTAAAAAAAAAAAAAAAAAAAAAAAAAAAAGACAATGATAAATTTTATTTTATTTTATTTTTTGTCTTTTTTAGACAAGGTCAGTTCAGGCTGGCCTTGAGCTCACTTTGGCAGCCAAGGCTGGTCTTGAACTTGCACTGATCCTCCTGCCTCAGCCTCCCAGGTGCTGGGATTACAGGCATGCCCCACCATGTCTGGCAATTAATTTTAAAAATATTAGAAGCATTGATTTTTATTGCTTCTTGACTTTTTGGCTAAGATAAAATGTAGAAACATTGATTTCTAAAGGACAAATATTGAGTTTATCTGAAATACTAAAAAAGGCCTTAACATCTGACATAGTATTATCAACTTTGAACCTTTCAGCAACAGCTATATTTCTGAGAATGAAGAATTATAAAAGGAATGTTAAAAATAAATTAGTAGAATGTGACCTTCCTGGCAGGTAAGGTTTTAAAGTGTTTTTTTAAACAAAGTAATATGAAATGAGAATTAATTCATATGTCTAAAAAGTAACTCAGATTTCAAACATTTTCAAGAAGTAGTAATGTTAAGTCAAGTTAATACTATTAAGCTCTTGTTGTGGATTTAAATTAAAATGGCTTAGATTTCTAATGAAATTATGATAAAAGTCTAGAAGGGCAGATTTTCTGTTACCAATTCATGTAAACCATGCGGCCCCAGAGCGCCCCTTTGCTGTTGCCCAGGTATCTGGGCTGCCGTGGGACACTGAGCTCTAGCCATCCTCCAGGTGGCTTTCTGAGCACCTGGGAATACAGGTGCTAGACAGAAATTGTCAGTGTAGTGAAAAATTAGAGAACAGGAAGAATTTCACTTATTTAAAAATAATTTAAAGCTTAAAAAGAAACTTTCTAACAGAAGTTTTGTAAAAATATAGAAAATACCCTTATAAAGCTTTTAACAGAGGCTACAGTTCTCTCTTGTGTGTTCTAATTTTTATAATTGGCTTATTCCATAGTAAGACAATTAGGAGAAGACAGTTGAAGCTTGCACTTGCTTTGCTTGTAAGATTGAAATACATGAAGTCACTGGAATGACAGCTCCTTTTCTGTTTTCCCAAGTATGCTTTACCCTAAAATTTGAGGCTGAGAGCATGGCTCTGGGAGGGTGCTGCTTCCCTGGATTCTGTCCCTGGCACCACCAAAAAGGGTGTTCTAAAACTCACAGTCAAATTTGCTTCTGTTTGTATCAAAATGTTAGGCAAGTAAAGGAAAAGGAATCTAAAACTTACTGGATAATCTGTTCCTATCCTTTGTTGAGGGATTCTTTTTGCCCAAAAGATTCATAATTTTTTTAATACTAGTATTATACATGACTTACTACATAATGATAGCTTTTTAGCAGTGAAATGCTTTTTTTCTTTACTGTTGCTTAAAGACTCAGGTTCATTTGTCTTGTAATTCCTTTTGTTTTGGCTGAATGGCAGGAGATGGTTTCACTTAGTATATTTTCTCTTTTTTTAATTTTAGGTTAGGGTCCACAGTGTGTTCAGGGTCTCATTACTAAATTTGACTTGTAGCGATTCACCTGTTTACAGCCTCCCAAGAGCTGGGATTACAGGTTTACACCACCACACCCAGTCGCAATTGCTATCTCAGCACACTCCAGGGGTGGGGCCTGCATGGCAGAGCCAGGGATCGAACCCCTGGCCCCTGTACCTGCTTGCAAGTGCTTTCATCTGCTGAGCTATTTGGCCAGCCCTGGCTTAATATATTTTCTTTCTTTCTTTTTTTTTTTTTTTTTGCGGGACCAGGGCTCGAACTCACAAGCTTGCATTTGCCAGGCAGGCACTTATGGCATGGAGCTATCTCTCTGGCCCCAATATATTTTCTTAATTCAAGAATATGATATAGAATGTATGGCATGGGTAACTTAAATAGTACTAACCATAGTACTAATAGAAAAAAAACTTTAGAATTTTAAAGCTGAGCAAAAGGTAGGGATTTTTCTGTCTTTGGTTTGATGTTTATGTTACTTAGTACAGAAGCACCTGAACAGTTAAATGTGAGTCTTGATTACTTTTCTTGTTTCTCAGACAAAGCACCCAACACTCAAAAGAGGAAAGATTTGCTTCACTCCACAGTTTGTAGCAAGCAGTTCAGTCCATAGTCAGCTAGTTCCAAGGCAGGACTGCACGATAGAGGGGCATTGCAGAGGAGAAATAATTCATGGCAAAGCAGGCAGGAGGCAGTGCAGCAGCACCAGCTGCAGCCCCAGCTCCAGCCCCAGCTCCAGCAGCCCCAGCTCCAGCAGCCCCAGCTCCAGCAGCCCCAGCTCCAGCAGCCCCAGCTCCAGCAGCCCCAGCTCCAGCTCCAGCCCCAGCTCCAGCCCCAGCTCCAGCAGCCCCAGCTCCAGCAGCTCCAGCCCCAGCTCCAGCCCCAGCTCCAGCAGCCCCAGCTCCAGCAGCCCCAGCTCCAGCAGCAGCTACCCTGCTTTTTTTCTACCCTTTATATTCCACCCATTTCTGAGTTTATTGCTTGGTGCTACCCATATGCAATGTGAGGCTTCCATAATCAGAGCTCTTAGTCCATTTCCATACACCCCAAATGCAGCCATCTCCAAATGCCCCGCTTAGGACTGTGTTAGGCTTTTGAGGGATATCTAAATACAAACTGTAACAATATACCTGATGTGACCAAGAACTTAAATATTTTGTTTTATTTTAAATGAATATAAATTTAAATAGCCAGAGGTGATGAGTAATTAATAAAAGGCTAAAGATTTATACAGTCTGAAGAGAAATCAGAGTATAGAGGAATAATTAATAGAGTATATTAATATTAGGAAACTTTGGAATCCTAAAGACAGGAATCTGATAGACACCCCAAGATGTAAATAATGTAAATACTTTTACTGATTAAAATAGTTATTAACTATAATTTAAACAAAATTAAATATATTTATTATAAGCCAGTTCTCACTTAGATTAATAACATTCATATGAAACTATTAAACCATTACAGCAACAGTTCATCAAAAATCAGAAAGGTAACATCACAGTATAAGAGGAGATGCTGATGCTATTAACATTAAATCAGGAACAAGAGAAATACTTCCTATCATCATATACATGATCATCACCTACTATGCGTTGTTTTGGCAGTTCTAGTCATTGTAAAATATTGAAATAACACATGTCAATATTGAAAACAAAAATATTTTTATGTTAAAGTTAGGTGATAGAACACCCAGAAACCCCAGGGAACTGTGGTAGAAAACAGCAACTACAATTAATTAGAACTTTTGGAAGACAAATACGTTATCTAAGATTACAGGCATGCGCCACCATGTCCAGCTATAGCAAAACCTAAGTAGCTTTCTTTTTGTTAGCAGTCATCAGTCAAAGCCAAAATGACCAGAAGAAAAAAGATTAATAGAATGTCAAAAATTTCAACTATATTCTAGGAGTAAATATATTAAAGAAGGATGAAAATATATATAGTTGTTTTCTGAAGAAAACCTGGAATTGTAAGCTGTCCTCTCCCCTATGCTTTTACCTTCAGACTTTATGTGAGATAGTTGGGATACATGATAGGCCTCAGACATAATGAACAACATCCAGAAAAATTTGGGTAGCTACCATGCACTTTTACTCTTAAGTATTTTTCAAGAACCTTCTAGGTGCTAGAGACCTAATATTTCAGTGCATGGGCCTCCAAGTGATGCACTGACACTATGGGAAAGAAATAGAACTTTTAACAAAACTTTTATTTGAAAAAAAGCTTTGGCACATATTTCACGTAGCTGCTACCAGTAGTGTAGATTTGATGGTTTGTGCCACAGACTACACACCATGCCTCCTGGAGGGGCTGGACAGGCAGTGGCCTCATTCTGCTCACTTGAGAGTGTTTGCAGTGTACATCTGCCTGATTAACTAGGCTGGGCCAAACAAGCTTTAAATATTTTTATTAAAAACTGCAAGATAATAGTAACACAAACACCAAAAAGGCAAACTGACACACTTATCTATTCTGAGCTCATTAAACACATTAAACCAAATCAAATAGAACACAATGAACAAGTTTAGAGAAAATTATTTCATATTTTTAGTTTATCTGAGCAAGTCCAGTTTGGAAATTATATAAGCTGTGATTTTTTTTTTTTTGTCTTTTTGAGACAGGGTCTTGCTATACAGTTGAGGCTGGCCTTGAGCTCACTTTTGTATCCCCAGGCTGGTCTCGTACTCACACTAATCTTCCTGCCTCAGCCTCCCGAGTGCTGGGATTACAGGCGTGAACCACCACGCCCGGCTATAAGCTGTGATTTTACCCATTTTTCTGCCTCCCTAGTTAAACAATAAAATAACTTGTGTTTAATGTGAAAATTTACCTGTTAATTGGTCTATCTTTTTTCAGTATGTCATACTAAAATCATTTATATAAATATATTTGAAACAGCAATGTACATATATTATCATGCTGAACATTTAATTAGAGAATTACTAACTTTTGACTTAGAAGTTTTTTTTCTTTATTACTTTTAATAGGAAATAACAATGAGATAGTTTCACAACACATTAGGGGAGCCACAATAATTAATACATTGCACATTGTTGTCTTCATAGTAGTTGTTCTGAGTATAAAATGCAGACATAATAACTTTTCTAAACACTATTGGTACAAATATTTCTTCTTGTTGAACTAAGGGAAAGTAGTTGTATATATAGTCCAGTATTCCATAATAGTAGTGGCTTATTGGCAGAACTGGCAATGTTGGAAGCTTGAGCCTTTTACAGCGCAGCATACTAATCTGGCTTTAGTTTTTGTGCTTTGCGGTTAAACTTTTCTGCCGGGTGATTAAGGGCAAGTTAAAGCAAGACCTGTATAACAAAACATGTAATTTTTTTTTATCTGACAAGGTCAGATTAACATTGAAACCATGTATAATGTTTTGTAGAACTTTTGTCACTGTCAGCCGTCTGGATGAGTCATGGCCATTGCTTGACCAGTTTGCTCTCTGTGAAAGTCTGAGAGAATGTTTTCTCTCTAGGTGACCCTCCTTTGGCACACTATACATCATCAAACTCACGGTTATCCTTTTGCCTCAGCCTCCCAAGTGCTAGGATTACAGGGATGCACCACCATGCCTAGCTTAAAGATTTCAACCCAGTTATTCCTTTCCTGAGTATTTTTCCAGAAGAACTGAAAACTTCATACCACAGTGATTTATGTGTACCCATGTTTATAGCAGCACAGTTTGTTGTAGCTAAATCTTGGAAGCAACCCAAATGCCTATCACCTGAGGAAAGAACAAAGAAGATGTGAAAAAATACAATGGAATATTACTCAGCTATAAAAAGAATAAATTTAAGGTTTTTATTGGTAAATGGATGCAATTGGCATCTTTTAAGTGAACTAAATCAGACCCACGTGTGCAAGCAGCATATTGTTTCCCTATGTAATAATCTGAAAGAGTAAAATCGGAAGGCTACAGTACATACTCTGAAAAGGGAATGAATCTGTCCAAAACGAAGAGATTGCTGTGATGAGAAAGACAGGAGAGGTAACTGGGGAAAGAGATCTGTCTGTGTGTGCATGTGGGATGGCTTGGAGAATTGTACTGTGGATTGCTGCTGGTCTGTGGGAAGGAGCAGCTAATGCTTAATTTTTTTTTTTGTCCTTTTTCCCCCCTTTTCTCTCTTAATTTCTTATATATTTGGTACAGAGTCTCACTACGCAGCTCAGGCTCTTAATGATCCTCCTGTTTTCAGCCTCCCCAGCACTAGGATTACAAGGATTTGCCATTATGCCGGGACTTGGTGGCTAACTCAGCATGCCCAGGGTGGTGCATGTGTGGCATGTGGTGTCAGGGATTGAACCCCAGCCCCTACGCTTGCCTAAGCAGGTGCTTAGTTCACTGAGCTATCTCACCAGTTGTTCTTCTTAATTTCTTCCTTTTTTATTAAGATACCCCTCTTTGTTGGCGTAAGAATGAAAATTCCAGATTAACCACATAGTTTTCACAGTGGATTTTTCTCAACCTACTTAACAATTAACACATGTTAAAATATATATATTCTCCTGTATTATAATTACTTTCCAAACTATAGAGACCCTACTCACTTTCCACTAATTTCTGTGTATATAATTTCATTTACTTATTTTATTCAGTATAAAAAAAATCTAAGTTTTTATCAGCAGTTAAAAAAGGGAATCTTAAAAGCTCTCAAATGACTTTGAATCAAGTCACCAAAAGAACATCAACAATATCCAGAACCCTTTTTATAAGTTTTTTCTTTTTCTAATTTTGCATGTGTGTATCTGGTAATCTGAACAACTAAGTTGAAGACAGCACAATGCAATACAGCGAATAGTATCAAATGCATATTATTTTGTTTAGTGAAATGCTGTATCATTTCTAATTTTTGTTACTATTTTGTATTCTCTTTAAAAAATTAAAAGTTTAAACATTTCAAAAATATTTCAAGAGAGGTGGTGGTGTACTCCTGTAATCCCAGCTCTCGGGAGGCTGTAAACAGGTGGATCACTACAAGTCTGACCTGGTAGTGAGGCCCTGACACCGTGTAGATCCTTCCCTAAAAATAAAAAAATAAAAAATATTTCAAGTAGGTGAAGACATTTATTTGTAAATTCACAAGACGTTTGAAACAAATAATTTGTAATGTTTTAATTGAACAGTATCTCTTAGCTTGTAAATCTCTATAATAATGCTAATAGTAAAACTACTTGCAGTTTTTAAAATGTTGACTTGATTGATATTTAACATTCTTACAAAGGTCCTTGATGACTCAGGGGAAGACCTTTCCTAGTCTGTGGTGGTGGTGGTAGCTGCACTAGAGCTCGAGCCCAGGACTCACACATGATATGCAGATGCTCTACCACTGAGCTATGTCTTGTTTCCTTTCTATTACTTTATCTTTCATTCTGAGACAAAGGCTTGTCTCACATGGAGCTGGGCTGTGTGGGCATCCAGCCTCAGCCACTGTAGTGCCCAGGGTTGCAGCCATGTATCAGTGTGCTCAGCTGAGATTTTTCTTTTTTTGTGAAATACCCTTTTTATTTTTAGTCTTTGCTCATAAGTTAAAAATTATTTTCCTTAATTGAAATAACAGACTAAATTCTACCTCTCCATCTATAAATGGTTTTCTTTCCTGAGCAAGGATCCCAACGATTTTGTAGCTGGCCAGAGTTGCAAGTTCAAATCTTTTAAAAGTTATCAACATGTTTTTGTTATACAATTAATTATGATTAAATAACTTTTGATTAAAATGCACTTGCTGGAAATATTCTTTAATGCCATCTATTATTTCATTGCTTATGTTTTATATAGCTTTTAAATTTTGCACTGCTGCAGCAAGTTACAATCACCATTCTTTGTTAAGTTTATGATATTCCTTTGAAGTTTTCTCTTGATCTTTACTTGATTCTGGTTAGTAGAATGCCTTCAATTGAAAATGAATTTTCCAGGCCCGGTGGGATGGCTCAGTGGTCTAAAGTGCCTGCTTGGGAAAGCTTGGGCAGCTTCAGGGACCTTGGTTCGATCCCCGGCACCACATGCTGTGCCAGCCCCGCCTTCCGGGTGGGCTGAGCCGGCCATAAAAATGAGTGAATAAACAAATAAAGGTTCTGAAACAAGAAAAATAAATAAATAAATAATATAAACAAAGGTTCTGAAACAAGAAAATAAATAAATAAAATTTAAAAATTAAAAAAAAAAAAAAAGAAAATGAATTTTCCGGGGCCCGGCAGGATGGGTCAGTGGTCTAAAGTGCCTGCTTGGGAAAGCTTGGGCGGCTGCAGGAGTCGGAGTTTGATCTCTGGCACCACATGCTGCGCCAGCCCTGCCCTGAGGGCAGGCTGAGCCGGCCAGAAAAATAAATAAGCAAACAAACAAAAGTTCTGAAACAAGAAAAAAAAAAAAGAAAAAGTAAAAAAGAAAATGAATTTTCCATTTTTAATTTCTGAACCAGAAAAAAAAAATTATATTTTAATTGAAGTATTTCAATTTAGTTCTGTTATGATTTACATAGGTATCACTGTAACTCATGTTGTCTGTATAACATACCCAAGTAAACATATTGCATGCTATGCTACATCATTACCTCTCCTGTTAGAACAATAATTTGGCACCAACTGAATTGGTGATAAACTCCTGTGAAATGCTGGAAATGACAGGCTCACTGTGTACACTGTCACACACCTTATGCCAGTGGTTCTCAATCTTTCTAATGTTGTGACCCTGCAGTACAGTTCCTCATGTTGCGGTGACCCCAAACCAAAAAATAATTTTGATGGCTGCTTCAAAACTGTAATTTTGCTACAGTTATGATTTGGAATGTAAATACCTGATATGCATTATGTATTCTCATTGGTACAAATCAACATAATTTAAACATAGTGATTAATCATAAAACAACATTTAATTATATATTGAGAAATATTTATTACTAATTCCAATAAATAACATTTCACCATGGCATAGCATGGGTTTAAATATGTATTTTCCGATAGCTTTAGTTGAACCCTGTGTTTTGGTCGTTCGACCCCCATCAGGGTCACGACCCACAGGTTGAGAACCGATGACTTATGCAGTGTCATAATGAAAGGAAAATGGGTCACCGCACCATTAAGTGTGTTGTATAGAACAAGAGCTTTTCACACCACTTCAATTACTTGCATCCTGAAAGCAGCCACCTTTCTCTTGTGTGTGGAGGTGGGAGGTTCACTTTTCTGTCATATAAATTTGCTGTCAGACTTCATTTCTCAGGTGAACACTAGCATTTGGAATTTTTTTATTTGAATGCTGAGTATTGTTTTATCCAAACTATATGCATAACTATGGAGACAAAATGAAAGCAGCAGTTGCAGTAGTTAGCAGGGCATGTTGAGGTGGGTTGTCCAAAGCCCAGGTGTGTAGACAGAGAGTACTCTACTCTCCTGACATTTGTTCTGAGAGGAGCAAAGCATGTCCCTTTGACTAAGGTAGTACTTTTATGTATTCATCATAAAACCAGTGAGGAATTCATTATTCCTCTGGGGTACTTTGGTTACAGAATATGGCCAGCATATAAAAGGTTGCTTTTGCCATTTGTGAGAAAGTTAGGAATTTACTTTGGGACTGTGGAGAATGCAGTAGACAAATCCTGATTGCTAGCACTGGTATCACTGTATTGAGGTATGTATTAAATAATTATACTGGTGGCATTGTAGTACAGTTTTCAATAGCTTTCGCTCCACATATTCTCTGCTAAATAAAAGTCACAGGCTATGCTTTTGTGTAGGGTTGTTATTCTTGAAAAATCATTCTCTCTCTCCCCTTTCTCATTTTTTATAGACTGGTTCTGCCTGCCTGCCTGCCTGCCTGCCTGCCTGCCTGCCTGCCTGCCTGCCTGCCTGCCTGCCT
>PVJA010001917.1:7871-32625 GCA_004027025.1 Myocastor coypus
TTTTTTTTTTTTTTTTTTGTCTTTTTGAGACAGGGTCTCGCTATACAGTTGAGGCTGGCCTTGAGCTCACTTTTGTAGCCCAGGCTGGTCTCGAACTTGCACCAATCCGCCTGGCTCAGCCTCCCGAGTGCTGGGATTAAAGGCGTGCGCCACTACGCCCGGCTAGAGTTTTCTTTTTCAGTCTTTTCTTTTCTGATAAAAAAAAAAAAAAAAACTGCTCACTTTTCCTGTTGGCTGTCATTCATTTGGTTATCAACGAAAGTCTATACTACATGATTAATTGTGTGGGCATTTGGTAGTAAACTGAAGGCACAGGCTATTAACTGCACAGATGAATATTTGAATGCTACCACTTTTCTAAAATGTTATTTTAACATGTAAATGGTACATATGCAAACTGCCTAAGAAATTTCTCCCATAGCAATACTATCCTACAAGAACATCTAGTCTAGCAAAAATGAGTTTAAATATACCACTATCATTCATAATGGATAAATCTCATACCAGTTATTTAATTTGGTTAAGGCTGAGGCTCCTAATCCTCATGTTTACAATGGAGAGATAATAGTAAACAAACAAACAAAAGTTTTGAAACAAGAAAAAAAATAAAATTAAATTTTAAAATCTATTTAAAAAAATTAAATAATAAGGAAAAAGCTTCAGGTTTTAAATGTATAGGGTTGGGGTCAGATTTGGGGTGTACTGGGATGCAGTACAATATGGAAAAGTAAAAACTTCAGAAATTCTTATACAACACTTGAGAGGTGGGTTTGGTGTATGTTATGTTTTTTTTAAAGTATGGCATAGATGAGCATGTTTTACTTTCCCTTTCATGTTGGCTTTTGTCATTGTGCAAGTATTACAATACCTTTGGTTCTAGAAGAAATTCAAATCAAAGAAAGAGAGAGAGAGAGAGAGAGAGAGGGAGGGAGAGAGGGAGGGACGAAGGAAGCAAGCAAGGAAGGAAGGAAGGAAGGAAAGAAGGAAGGAAGGAAGGAAGGAAGGAAGAAAAAGAAAGCTGTAGGATAAGATAGGATCCTCTAAGTGCTTAGGCCCTGCCCTGAGCAGCCTCAGACATCACCGAGCCTCTTTCACTTCCTGGAAATTCTTGTCACACCTCCAGCCAACACAGCATAACCCCATGTTCTAAACCACCTTCTTCCTTTCTGTCCCTCTCCTCCTCTCATTGTTGCCTGTGTTCTGGTGAAACACAGCTCTCCTCCGTTCATGTTAGACACCTATCTGACTCTTGGACCATTCAATGTTTAAATTTTTTACATCAGCAAAGCCATGCACATTGGACCAGACCAAACCAGGTAGCCACTGCAGTGGCTATCAGTTTATTGTCACCCTAAGTTAGGAACTAGACCTGTTTCTAGAGAAGTCACCTCATGTTCAAAAATAAAGCAGACCCCCATGGTGCAGAGAGAGAAAGTAGCTTTGATATAGTAGAGGCAGATTTTTTTTTTTGTATATTAGTTTCAGCACAGGTGGGCTGAAAACAAAAATAAAAACAAATATTTTTACTACTCAAATGATCAAAGCACATCATTTACATAAAGATGTAAACACTTTCATTTTTAGTGTAAAATTTAAAATGACTAGAAGAAGCCGGGCGTGGTGGCTCACGCCTGTAATCCCAGCACTCGGGAGGCTGAGGCAGGAGGATTGATGCGAGTTCGAGACCAGCCTGGGCTACAAAAGTGAGCTCAAGGCCAGCCTCAACTGCATAGTGAGACCCTGTCTCAAAAAGACAAAAAATAAATAAATAAATAAATAAATAAATAAATAAATAAAATAAAATAAAATGACTAGAAGCCAGGCATGGTGGCGCATGTCTATAATCCCAGCACTTGTGAGGCTGAGGCAGGCGGATCAGCGCGAGTTAGAGACCAGCCTGGGCTACAAAAGTGAGCTCAAGGCCAGCCTCAACTGCATAACGAGACCCTATCTCAAAAAGACAAAATAAAATGACTAGAAATTAGAGAGCTATTGTCATCATACTGGTCATAGTTTCCATAGAAATAGATGAATTATCCTAAGCTTAGAGTAGAACTCTGCCATACTGTAGAATTCCCTGGGTCTGAAGGAAACTTCTGCTTCTATTTGAAGAAGTTATGTTCATTCTTCATACCAAGTATATATTTAATTAATAGGATACATGATAATTTAATCTCAAAAGTCATTGAAAAACAACCCTAAGAGCTCAATTAATTCAGTCTCCTGGGTGTATGTAGGACAGCACCCAAATCTCTCAAAAATATTTTCCTCTTGAATACATTAAACACATTACCGTGTGTCATCAGAACCTTCAAACATGTCTATTAACCCAGACTTCAATCAGCTCTTAGAAGAGTTTCTGCAGTTACCAGATTCTTGCTGTTGACCTAAGTCTTTCTCTGCTTGCCCTTATAAATACAAAGTTGCTTCACATAAAGTCAGTTTGTTGCGCAGACAGATGCATCTAGCGTTCTAGTGCTGGCACCTCCTCCATGCAGACCCTTCACACCACCTGAAGTTAGTTGGTATTATTTTTAACCCATCTCCAGCATCCACACAGGCATAGACACAGACACATAGATGCACACAAACACACACACACACACACACACACACATGCTAGAATTTATAATGCACACAAACATTTCTGGAAACTTCATCCTAAAATTTTTCACATTTTCTAACTCTACCAAAATATTTAAATCTAGATTTCTTTTAAATCAGGTGCTTCTATGCCAGGTTTCTTTGTAGAGATTGATGTATCCACCCATTTGATTTGTATATCATCAGTTGGTCAGATGGCTATGGGTTATTGTTAAACTGATTTACATAATCGTATGCACTTCTCTCCTTATTGGCTGAGTAGAAGTGAACACCCAAACTACACTGTTCTATAGAAATATAAATGCTATCAGTTACTTGGAGTACTTTGCAGTATACTGCCTCATTCTCCCAGCACAGCTATTCTGGTGAAATGTTAAAAATTTATTAAAAGGGGCTGGGGAAATAGCTCAGTAGAATAAGTGCTTGCCTGGCAAGCAGCACAAGGGCCAGTGTCTCATCCCGGGTTATACAATAAATAAATAAATGGATAGATAGATAGATAGATAGATAGATAGATAGATAGATAGATAGATAAGATACTCAGGTGTCACATTAAAAGGTCAACTGACATTTGAAGAACAGAAATACACCCATGACTAGGGGCATTCCCCAATCATTGCCGGTAAGTAGGCATATTTATACATCACAACCTGCAGAATGTAAAGAAGGTAATCAGCTATTCGACAGAATGTGAAAAACATCCAAATGTAGCGCTCCACTCTCTTGTTTATCATTTATTTGCACCAAATTTAAAATGTGATTAGAGCGCCAGGGAGACAGCTCAACAGCACAGGTACAAGGTCCTAAGTTTGATTCCCAGTACAATAAAATGAAGTAAATAAAATAAAATAAAATGTGATTAGAGTGCAGTTTGGTCCTTTATTCATAATTCCTTACCACTTGAAGTTTTACTCATTTAAGTTGCTAATTTAAGAAACATTTTTTGTGTTTTGGATGTTTTGGATCTGGGTGCAACATCCGTCGCCCCATTGACTGCCAGGATATATTCGGCTGATCTGGCAGGCTAGGCCTGTGTCCCCTTCCTCCCACAATGCTCTGTGGGCATCCTTCCTGAAGCTGCATACTTGGTGGAAGAGGACAACAACCCCTGACAGTGCATCCTTGTTCAAGGACATATGAGTAGCCGGCTCCCCTCCTAGAGCCTCCAAACAAGCTGTCAAGAAATATTTTTACGATAGTTAATCTTGACTGTCAACTTCATCAGCTTGAAAGACACTTAGAAAATTAGCAAGCCCTCTTCTGAGCATGTTTCAGTGGTCACAGGGACTATAGGACTCTACCTGGTGTTCAGTCTCTTCCCATGCAGCCCAACCTTGAGCTCTCTGCTTTTCAGCCTCCAAGAAACGAGTAGCTTTGTCTCAACTCCCATCACTTCATTGTGTCCTTGCCTTAGAGCTAGACCACCAGAACCAAGACCTCTGAAACCATGAGCAAAGATAAGGTTTGGCATCCTTCAAATTATGTCCAGTATTATGCATCAGGATTGGGAAAACAAATAAAATTTTTAAATGCACCAGTAGTCATAAGTCATCCAGAAGGTTACAGAAAGAGAAACAGTAGAACAGAAACACAGTTACCTCAGCATAAGCTTCCTGTCTTCATCTGAAGCTCTGTCAACGTGTCTTGCCGTCCACCTCCCCCAGTACATTCAAGGGACAGCGGCGGATGATCACGATCAAGTCAGCCATCTGCCTCCCACACTGTGACAGGTCGCACTATCATGGTCTTCAGCTTGATGTCTGTGAAGTACAAAGAGGAAGTTGAAGTAACCCAAATGAGGGGATATTTGTTTTTAAGTATTACAGCTATGATAACAGGCTTGGTGCCCGGGGAGAAGGCTCCACATGCAACTGCATTGCTCACTTCCTCCTCAAAGCCATTTGAAGTGATATTTTACGAAAACAAAATAACATAATCTTCCATTTGAATCGGCCTTCATGAGCTTTAATCATGCAGAATGAACGACTGAAAAGAGTTAATTAGAAAGCATATCCTCGTTTAGGTACAGTCTCAAGCATGTGTTTTCAGAAATGGTTTTCATCTGAAAAGATTATTATTAAAATCTAAACAAAAACTTTGTAGATAAGCAGTGAGCACAAATAGGAGGTGTTAATCGGTACAAAAGTGAAAGTAAGTGTGGCATGTTTTATGAATGTTCGAATGTTTTATGAAACCACAAATTAAAAACTTCCATTTTCACATTATACACTATTGGGAGATTTATCCCACCACTCTTATCATCTTAAAATGTTCTGGTCGAAAAAAGGGAATTCAGCATTATGTGTTAACGCAGTTGCCACATTTGCTCTCAGTTGCAGTGCAAGCTGGAAGCTGTACCAGTCCAAAGCAAGAAGTAGGTGTTAACAGGGCTAAAAGAACTGGCCAATCAGGGCCCAGCAGGATGGCTCAGTGGTCTAAAGCGCCTGCTTAGGAAAGCTTAGGTGGCTGCGTTGACCGCGGTTCCATCCTCGGCACCACATGCTGCGCCAGCCCTGCCCTCCGGACGGGCTGAGCCGGCCATAAAAATAAATAAATACACAAACAAAAGTTCTGAAACAAGAAAAAAAAAAAAAAAAGAACTGGCCAATCTAAAGGGCTCATCCTTGCGCATAGCTGTCACTCCACAGCAATGTAAAAAGGTCAGGTAATGTCAGAAGAGTTGAAAACATATTTTGATATTGACTGCAAGTTCTAATTTACAAGTGGCATTGTGGTGCCCTAATACAGATGCGCAGTAGTATTATAGATCTTGGTAATTAAACTATGCCAACCTGTGGCTCATGATGAACGCACAGAATTCACTTTTGTAGTAGAAACCAAAGTCAAGAAAGTCAGGAATCCAAGGACGTACTTAATCCTCGCCAGCTGGTACAGGGCAAAGAAACTCCACTTATACTGAAAGCAACAATGGAATTAATATAAAGCAGGCTGAGGTTTAGAACCTGTAACCTCATGATGATTTGCAGCCAAAACTCCAAAAAGCCACAATTTCTGGTATGCACATCACCCCACATCACAACCTGCAGAATGCAAAGCAGGTACTCAATTGTTAGACAGAATCTGAAAAACATCCAATTGTAGTACTCCACTCTCTTATTTATTTAATTCCACCAAATTTAAAACGTGATCAGAGGGCCAGGGAATCAGGACTAACTAACGGCAAGCCCTGGTGAGGAAACAGATAAGACACAGCTTGTCCCATCTATGTAGAAAGTCTCAGAAATTTCAGCTGTTTCTCCTCTGAGCGTTTTGAGGCTGTGGAGTCCTATCAAGCAAGACGTCCCCATCTTTAGTCCCTGGTACTCAGAGCTTACTGAATGTGTATATTGTGATTGAATACTCTCAGGAATCACAGGCTGTGACCACTACTATTAGTTCTATCTTAAGATAAGATGTTGGAGGCAGAAGAAAGTTGAATTATATGAAAGAAGACAAATACAGGAGTCTGAAAGGCCAACTTGGTAAATCCTATACCCTGACTCTACAACCTGCATATTGAACCACCTGATTTTACCACCAACCCTCTGTCTTCTGGGTCACTTTTGTAAAGCCCAGCTCACTGACCCCAATAATAACAGCATTGAAATTACATAATATATCAAATCAGAACTTGCCTTTTCCCTAGGCTTTATAAAAGCAGGTACTATATTTTTCTTTCAGTGGTCAAACGCTCCAGAGAAGTACTGTGAAGAGAGACTCCGAAGATGTTGGAATTCAACATGGTTCTTAGGGAAAATAAAGCTGTCTGTCAAATCAACACACATGAGGTTATTATTAATTCTTCTGTAGGTCCACAGACACAGAGAGGATTATCAGTGAAGAGGCATAAACAAAGTGGCAAACATCCACTGTCCATTTAAATGTTTTTCTTGGGAGATTGTTGTATCTCTACAAGGAATTGAAAATAATAACAGAAATCTCTATACCCTCTAAAAACTCCTTCCAAAAGGTCAGTTTTAAAATTTCTACTTCTAAATTAGAATGATATGAAGTAATATACATTGTGTTATTTGAACACAATAGCCTTTGGGTATTTGAAATTATGATAATGGTTTTTATAGTAGACAACCAGCTGTAATTATATTTCCTCCAGTGCCTTAATTTTAGATACAGATATTATTATTTAATCTTATTATGCTTTTTTTTAATTATACTGAAACAAATGAGGGCATGACAAATTATTCAGTAACAGCTAGCTAATAAATCTGGCACTGTCTTCAAAAAGCTAATTTATCCAATTATATGTGTGTTTGACAAATAACTCCTGTTATTCATCAACATCATGTGAAATGGTATTCCACTACCCAGATATTAATTTTAATTTTATATTTGAATCTTCTGTGCACAAGTAAGACAAGGAAGAAGGAAAGTGAAATCCTATTTCAAGAGATAAAAGTTGTTTTAAAGGAAGAAGAAAAATTTGAGTCTGATGCATGTTTAAATACTAATTAAAGATGGGTATGCTAAAAAAAGCAATTCAGGTAATAAGATATCTTACTTATACATGAAGCTATGCAAACTATTTAATTCTGAAGTGATGCAAATTAAGCATGGTTGCCGAAAAAGAAAAAAGCACATTACTCTATAAGCTTATGGAAAAGCAGCTTTCAAATTGCCTAATGAATTAGTGATTACTTCCACACTTGAAAAGAACAATTTCTTAGGCCACCCACAAGCAAATTAAGTCATAATCTATAGGCCTGGGTCCTGACAGTCATTTCTTTATACATAAACATAGGTGATTTTATGCACAGCCAAATTTGAGAAACATTGGCTGTCCTTTGCATATCTTGATTGAGAATGTCAAGCTATTCATTGACTCTGCAGTATTAACAAGTAACTCTGGTAATACCAATATAAGCGATTTACATACACATGGCAGAGTGTTATAATTCATTCTATGAACTCTATTCCTAGCTCTCTACTTAAGCCATTGATTTAATTTCCATGTCTTTGCTTTCTTTGTTTGTAAAATAAATGGCTGCTCTGAATGATTTTCAAAATTCTTCCTAGCTCTAAAACCCTAAGAGTGGTGATTATTCTCCAGAGTAGATGATAGAAATCTGTTAAGCTCTCATAAGGCCTTCTAATTTGAACTCCAGATTTTTATTGACCATTTTTGCCCACCTCTCTACTCCCACCATCACTATATACTGACCTTAGGCTAGAAAATAAGATTCTAAAAATCAGAAACCATCTTCTGTTTTGCTTCTATTTTGTTAGTATCTTATGTAAAATGTCTATGAATAGGAGGAGAAGAAAATTTACACCTTCCTAACAGCTTCTAGATATAGCAGCCTACCAGTGACCAACAGATGCATGAGGGACACCCACTAAGGTCATTTGGTGGGGGCAGTTGTAGGCTCATCTAGAGGACCACACAATGTCATTACAATGTCCACGATCTCCACACCTCAGAGCAAGCATCAGTTGGGAACCTTCCTCTGTAGATAACCTCCAGGCCTGTCCACAGATCACTCCAACAGGGCATCAGACTTCTTACACAGTGGCTGGGCTCCAAGACAAAACAGTCCAAGACACAAAAGAGAAGTTCCAGTTCTCTTGAGCTGTAAACCCAGAAACTGGTGTTGGATCAATTTCAGTGCATATTGTCAGTCAAAGAACTTACAGAAGATTCCCAGTTTCAAAGCTAGGGGATAGAAAAGACAATCTCTGCTTGAGAAAGATTCATGGAATTGGTGGCAGCAGTCCTGAGTTTCTGACAAGGTCTTTCAGTGCATCTGTGAATCTTTAACCCTCAAATGCCCAGAGTCCACTTTTAGAACACCCACAACAGAACACAGTGAAACGTGTTCACTTTTATTATTATTTTTTTTTATTTATTTATTTATTTATTTATTTACTTACTTATTTTTTTTGCTGGACCAGAGTTCAAACTCATGATCTGGCACTTGCCAAGTAGGCACTTGTGCCATGGAGCTATCTCCCCAGCCCTCACTTAAAATTCTTGTTTCTTTAATTTTTCTAAGTAACATCCATGAATTTTATGTAAAAATTTCAGTCTTGAGCCTGACTGGGTTAAGTGCATTGTCTTCAGGTTAGAGTTTAAATCCTAGTTCTACTGGTTTCTGCATGAGTAGTTTAGGACAAATCATTTTGTTTAAAAAGTAGCCTCTTGGGGCCCGGCAGGATAGCTCTGTGGTCTAAAGTGCCTGCTTAGGAAAGCTTAGGCAGCTGCAGGGATCACGGTTCGATTCCCGGCACCACATGCTGCCCTCAAACAAAAGTTGTGAGACAAGAAAAAAATAAAATAAAATAATTCTATAAAATTTCTAAAAAAAAAAAAAGTAACTTCTTGAAGACCTAGATTTCTAATATGAAAAATAAGATTAATAATATGGTATATTTCATAATTTGAGCATTACAGTTATCCATGAAATAAAATGTGTACAGTATCTGGTACATACACAATAGCCATAGTGTCTTTTTAAGCATAAGGAATTGCCGGGCGTGGTGGCGCACGCCTGTAATCCCAGCACTCGGGAGGCTGAGGTAGGAGGATCAGTGCAAGTTCGAGACCAGCCTGGGCTACAAAAGTGAACTCAAGGCCAGCCTCAACTGCATAACGAGACCCTGTCTCAAAAAGACAAAAAAAAAAAAAAGAATTCTGTTAGGTACTTTGAGATGCTGCAAAGATGTTCCATATCAGGAACCTATGGAAAAAATATGAATGTATTCAAAAAATGTGAGTGCTCTGGAGTTGAAAGGAGGGCTTGTGAGCTGCGTGTACAGAGCACTTCACAAAGTAAAATCCTGAGGGAAAAGCGAGTCTGTGGCTCAGGGACATGAAGAGGGCACAGCTGTGTTCACACTTTGATGGAGAAATAGTCTGCTTTCTTCAGAAAACAGGGAACTGCAAAATTCTGGCCCCACATATATTCCTTCTTATTCTGTCCACAGAAAAGCAAATGAAGCTCTTGCAGGTTCTGGGTGTCACCCAGCCTCACCCACACTCTTCCTCACCCACATACACTGGAACACTCACCTCCTTCCTTGAAAGCGCCTGTGCACACCTGATCTCCTTGGCAACAACTTCCTTAGTTTTCTCAGATACGATAACATCCCCACTCCAGCTACATTTGCCATAGTACTTTTCTAAATGTGTCTGGCTTGAGAATGACAGTACTATATGGGGAAGCCCTACAATTAACCCTGTGTTTCTGCCTTACTAATTAAAAGTTGTCCTTAGTCTGGAAGCCTGGGGCTAGAACCACCTGGGGATTTGTGGAAGGTGGAGAATCTCAGGACATATCCAAGAAGGACTGCATCGGAATCTGTGTTTTAGTAAAATTCACAGCCTATCCTTGAGAACATCTATCTGTATTTGAAAAGCGTCACTCGAGCGTAAGCTGCCATCTAGCTTCTCTTCGTTCAAACATACTCTGCGATTCCTACTCTATAACAACATTTTTCAAAGCCCTCTCTTTTAAACCAAAAAAATAAAACAGTCTGTTCTGGTTTGGATAGAATCTAAACATTTTCTTTTTGATCATATGGACATATGCTTTTTAAAACTATAAACCAACTACAGATCTGCCTTTTGTTCCGGAGATGAAAATACATTTTTATTATATTCACACATGATTGCTGGAAGGGAAAGGAAGAGAATTTTTTTCTTTAAGAAAACATACAATTTTAGAGGCATCTCACCTATCTGTTTTCAAAACTTCTTTCCTGGTTGACTGGTATTGACACCACTGTATTACCTGGGGCAAGTAGAAGTGAAGTAGGGTGGGAAAATGCATGGATCAGAAACATGGATTAAAAACACAAAGAAAACATGTGAATGTATTCTTCAATCAGATTCTGGTTCGTAGCAAAATATGAGGAGCAATAGGAGATGTAGAAGTGCCTCCAATTGCAAATTAAATGGTATTTCCAGTGAACTAGGAAGGCTCAAATGAGATTTCAGGGATGAAAATGGCACATGAACTCTAGAAATGCTGCAGTGGTCTTTCTAGTGGAGAGGTTCTACTGAATCACATGATGACATCATGTGAAGATGCTCTTAGGCAGGCAAGTATGGTAACATAAAACCCCAATATGAATACCGTTGCCATGTTCTTCAAGTCATGGTGTGAAGTACTTCCTGGAAGATGATGTCCTAAGCACTTTGTCTATATTGATTCACTCTAATTTTACAGAAATTGTGGGACATAGTATTATTATCCACATTATGTGGAAGAGACTAAGATTCTGATATGTCAAGTAGTTTATTCAATGTGTTATGTTTATTATACATAACTTTTATGCCCGAAATGAAATAGGAAAATTAATTTTATGAAGAATGGGGTAAAAAGTCTACTGATACTCCATTCACAGTGGTAATACTGAAATACTTCTTAGACTTTTTACCACACCACTGTGAATGGAGTATCAGTATGGCCGCCAGTAGATAAAATTGCCTGTAAATGAGACAACTAGATGCCAACACCAATTTCTAACGGATAATGACATTTCAGCCCTCCAACTACTCACCTTCAGTGCAAGTACTTGCATTTGGGACCACTGGCTTCACCAGTCCTTCATAGGGCATAGATAGATTAATCCAAATACCTGACAGAGAACACTTTAGGACAGCACAAAACTTGGTTAGCAAGTTCTCCTACAGATGAACCAAGTGCAAGTAAGAGCTCTTCTTTTTGTACACAAGTAGCCAGCAAAACAAATAGTTCCCTGAACGAATAGGAACACAAGTCCTTTTCCTCTCATACCTAAAGTTCTTATCAATCACTCTATAAAAAGAAGGTTTTCAAAATGCCACCTTTCTGTCCTTAAACAAAAACCATATGAAAAGTCCAAATGGTGATGTCTCTCAGTTATCTTTCCACCTTTGTAATATCCCTTGTCTTCCTTCAAACTGAATGTTTTGTGTTTATTTTTAAATATTTATCATGTGTAGAATTTTATGGATGAGGTCAGGGTATTGTTATGCTATGATTTCAGCTGTGTACACAATTCAGTCTTAGATTCCAAGAAGAGCATCTGTCCCATTGTGGCTTGCCATTAGAATTCTGATATGAAGGGGAAAAGCAAAACGAGAAAGTATATTATGTTGGAAATAATTTTATATTTGTTCTTGGAGTGACCCAACAGGTCTGTTCTCATCCACTGAACGCCACAGAGTCTGATATGCCCACTAACAGCGGTGCCACTGAGACATTTGTTATGCCTGTTACCACATACTCCACAAAATTAGAAGATAACACACTTCTTGAAAAGGAGAAAAATCAGGACATCAGAAGGCATTGCAAAAGGATAGGAGGTGGGCACTGAGGCAAGTGGGGAGTGAGTGTTCAGAAGTTCCACCACTGCCATGGCTGCGCTGGAAAGTCACCCTACTGCTTCGTAGGTGTATCGCCATGGTGAACCACCTTGATTCTCAGTTTCTCAATGTCAATCATCCATATTACTGGCTTCAAAGGGTTTTCTCAAGGGCACAGGACAAAGGAAGGCAATATGGCTAGCTTGGACTCTCTTTGTACAGTAGAGAGTGAAAACTTTAAATTCTCTTCCTAAGAAGTTCATCAAGAAATAATTTTGGAGATGGAGCTTTGCTGAAGCAAAGTCGCTTGAAGTAAATTTTCCTGGTGCCATTTAAGAACTTTGGTGGATTCTGGGCAGCCTACAGGATTCTGGTAAGCTCTGACCTTGCTTAGTTACTGGCATGCAGGTGTGGAGTTTCTGTTGGTGACAGTGGAAACTTTTAAGAACTGAGGGGGACTCTTAGTGGCCTGTGGGATTCAGAAGAGCTGCAATCTTTGGGCCCAGTATGCGCACTTGTGGAGCTTTCTTGGAGCCATTTAAGAAATTTGGTAGACTCAGAGCAGCCTGTGGTACTCCAAGGGGGTGATTCCTGGGAGCTTCAAAAAAGTCAAAACACAGGATCAAAAGGCAATCAATCCCAATCCTCTCGCCCACCCAGAACAAATCCAGGAGACAATAATGTACAAAAACTTGGAAATCACATACCTGAAATCTCTGAAATGAAGGCAACTGAAGTAAAGAAACAAATACATCATTCTGTAGAAGAAACAAGATCAGAAACAATCTCTCAGGTCCAAAAAGAAAGGATGGCCACCTTGAAAGTATTGCTCAGCATAGATAGTCAAGATATAGATAGACAAACAGAGAAAAACAGAAAATTATGGAAATTCTTAAAGAACTCTACAAGAAAAAACTAGAATACATGAAATAGATGCAAACAAATCCGAAAAATTAAGAACTCTGTTGAAATCTGGCAAAACTGCTTGAATGAAATTGAAGATAGACTTTCAGACCTTGAAGACAGTGCTGTAGCTATTGAAGGCACTGCAATAAAGATACCTTACAACTAACAAGGAACAAAGAAATAACGCAACAGTTACAAGACAATATAAAGAAGATATTATAAGAATAATATACGTCAATGAAGCAGCGGGAGACAGCACAAGTGACATAAAAAGACTATTTGCAGAAGTACTAGCAGAATATGTTCAAAACATAAGAACCTGACATAATAATAAGTGAAGTATATTGAAGTCCAAACAGCCATAATCACAATAAATCGATACCTAGACACATAATAATCCAATAATCAAGATCTCAGAAATTCAGTGAAAAAATAGACTATTAAAAGCTTCTACAGAGAAGAAACAGATCACCTACAATGGAAAGCCTACCAGAAACAAATTACCAAAATGAAGAAGAGCTTGGAGTGAAATATTTCAGGTGCTAAAGATAAATAACTTCCAACCCAGATTGATGGAAGTTCTAAAACTATCTATCGGGGCCCGGCAGGATGGCTCAGTGGTCTAAAGCACCTGCTTAGGAAAGCTTGGGCAGCTGCAGGGACCGCGGCTCGATCCCCGGCACCACATGCTGCACCAGCCCTGCCCTGAGGGCAGGCTGAGCCGGCCATAAAAATAAATAAACAAACAAAAGTTCTGAAACAAGAAAAAAAATAAAATAAAATAAAGAACTAAACCAAACTTGTGAAGAAATTCACTTGGTAGATATTTACAGAGTGTTTCATCCAGCTGCAATAGAATACACATTCTTCTCAGTTGCACATGAGGCATTCTCCAAGATGGACCACATTTAATTAAGTACTCTTAATTAAATGCAAAGCAATTAAAATCATTCCATGCATATTATCTGATTACAGTGTAATAAAATGGGAAATTATTCACAAAATAAATTACAGAAACAACATGGAAATTAAATAACAAGTATCCAATGACCAGTGGGTCACAAAGAAGAAATTAAAACATATTTATAATCAAATGAAAATGCAGATACAACCTACCAAAACCTGTGGGATGCAGTGAAAACTGCCTTAAGAGGAAAATTTATAGCAGTAAATTCACATATTAGGAAAATAGAACAAGGCCAAAGGAACAATCATATGCTGCACCTGAAGCGCCTAGAAAAGTAAGAGCAAGGCAAGCCCAGAGTCCACAGAAGGCAGATTATAAACACGAGAGCAAAAATTAATACACTATAGATGAAGAAAGCAAAACAAAGAATAAATGAGTCAAACAGTTGGTTCTTTGAAACAATAAATATAATTGATAAGCCCCTACCCAACCTAAACAAAAAAAGGAAAGAAACATACCTAAATTCATGCAACAAAGAATGAAAAGGGTGAAGTCACTACAGACAGTAGAGAAATTCAGGAGATCATCAATACATATTTGAAAAACTTTTACTCTCACAGGATGGAAAGCACAAAGGGCATGTACAGTTTCCTAGATATATATGAAATGCCAGTGGTAAGTCAAGAAGATGTACAAACTCTGAACAACCCAATAATGAGAAACTAAATTGAAAAATGTAATGAAAAGCTTACTAACAAAGAAAAACCTAGATTCTGATGGAGATGGATTCACAGCAGAATTCTACAAGAAATTTAGAGATTGTTTTGTGAAGCGGGGTCTGGCTCAGCCCTCCACAAGGGCAGGGCTGGAGTGGCACGTGGTGCTAGGGATTGAACTATGGTCCCCTACACCTGTCTAAACTTGCCTAAGCAGGCACTTTAGACCACTGAGTTATCTTTCCAAATCCTAGAGAAAGTTTAAAGCCAACTTTTCTCAAACTCTTCAATAAAATTTAAAGGGAATATTTGCTATGTGACGAGGTCAGCCAAATCTCCTTAAGATTTACCCTGGAACCATGTACAGCACCTTGTGGATCTTTTGTCACTGTCAGCCATCTGAATGAGTCATGGCCAAAAGCCTGAGAGATTTTTTTCTCTCTAGATGACTCTCTATAGGCACACTATGCCTTGGCAATCACTTTCCTCTGTGACCTCGTAAGCTCCTTGATCAGAAAATTTGGAACACCACTGAGGTTGTCATAGCAGAGCTTCTCTTATCTCCTGAGTTCTCAATGATCTTGAAGGGCTGGGCCCAAAATATTGGCTACATTTTAGCAGATCTGTCTATCTAATTTTTGGTCTATAAACTTTAGTTGTTAAACATCCAGAAGAGAAACTTAATGGTATTATTATCCTGTAACAGAAATTTTCTCAAACTCATTCCTGGAATCAAGTGTCATTATGATTCCAAAACCAGAGGAAGATCCAATTAAAAAAGAAAAATTCAGGGCAATCTCTCTAATAATATAGATGCAAAAATCCTCAATAAAATCCTAGCAAATAGAATGCAACGCATCACCAAGATTATACATCATGACCAAATGGGATTCACTCCAGGAATACAGGGATGGTTCAACATAAGCAAATCAGTAAATGTAATAGGCCACATCAATAGGACCAAGAACAAAATCTGCAAGGTCATCTCAATAGATGCAGAAAGAAAACTTTTGACAAAGTTCAACACTCAATCATGACAAAAGAAAAACAAAAAACTACAGAATTGGAGTAGTCTATATCTCAGTGTGATAAAAGCCATCTATGTGAAACCAGCAGCAAACTTCATAATAAATGGGCAAAAACCAAAGGCCTACACTTTAAAATCAGGAACAAGACAAGGATATTCGCTGTCTCCACTGCTATTAAAAATATTTCAGGAAACATTAGCGACAGCGATTAGACAAAAGAGAAATAAAAACAATGACTGTAAAAGAAGTAGTGAAATTATTATTATTCACAGATGATATGATACTATCCATAGAGGACCCCAAAACCTTAACTAAGAGTCTTATAGATTTAATCACCAAATTCAGTAATGTAACAGAATGCAAGTTAACACTCAAAAATCATTAGCAATTTTGTAGAAAAACAATGAACACTTTGGGAGAGAAATTAGAGAAACCACACCTTTCACAATAACATCTAAAATAATGAAATACCTAAGAGTCAGTCTCACGGGGCTGAGGAGATAGCTCAGTAAAATAAGTGCTTGCCTGGCAAGCTCAAGGGCCTGAGTTCAATCCCCAGTTCTGAAGAAAAAAAATCTCACAAAGGACATAAAGATTTATACTGTAAAATTATGTACTCTTAAAAAAAAAAAAAAAAAAAAGATTGGACAGGATGTGAAAAAAAAAAAAAAAATGGAAGAACTGCTCCTGGATAGGAAGAACCAAAATTGAGAAAATGTCCATACTCCCTAACTTCTTATATAAATTCAAAGCAGTCCCAATAAAAATACCATTAGTAAACCTCAAACAGCTAGACAAAACTTTCTTCAAATTCATTTGGAACCAGAAGAAACCTAGAATATCAAAATCAATCCTGGGAAACAAAAGCAAGGCAGGAGGCTTTGTAATCCCTGACTTGAAATTATACTATAAAGCTACTAACATCAAGATGTCAGCCAACAATAAATGCTGGAGAGGATGTGGAGAAAAGGGAATCCTTCTTCACTGTTAGTGGGAGTATAAAAGTGGGAAAACTATGGAAACCAGTATAGAGATTCTTTCAAAAACTATGATTGGAGATCTCATTCAAGCCAGCTATTCCCCTCCTGAGTATTTTTCCAGAGGAACTTCAAACCTCATACCGCAGTGATCTATGTACACCCATGTTTATAGCAATGCAATTTGTCATAGCTAATCCTGGAAACAACCCAGATGCTCATCAGCTGACGAAGGGCTAAACAAAATGTGGTATTTGTACTCAGTGGAGAAGTGTTCAACTGTAAAACAGAATAAATTTTACTCTTTTTTTTGGTAAAATGATGAAACTAGGGAACATACTCTTAAGTGCAGTAGACCAGAATCACATGTACAAACATCATGTTGTCTCCTCAGTGTGAAAACCTGGAAAAGAAAAATGGAATTGGAAAGGCACAATAGATACTGGGAAAAGGGAATGAATTTATTCAAAAGGGAACAGTTACTGAGTTGAGGAGAAGGATAGGGGAAGGGGTGTGGGAAAGAGATTTATCTATGTATACAAGCAGGATGATTTAGACAACTGTACAGTTCATTTCTGCTGGTTTATGGAAAGAAGTGGCTAATGCTTTCATTTGTTTTGCCCACTTTTTTCAATTCTTAACACATTTTTGTTCCTAATTTTTATATATTTCTTCCTTTTTTCTTTTTTTTTTTTTTTTTTTTTTTTTTTTTTTTTTTTTTTTTTTTTTTTTTTTTTTTTTTTTTTTTTTTTTTTTTTTTTTGAGACAGGGTCTCGCTGTGCAGTTCAGGCTGGCCTTGAGCTCACCTTGATAGCCCAGGCTGGCCTCGAACTTGCACCAATCCTCCTGCCTCAGCCTTCCAAGTGCTAGGATTACAGGCGTGTGCCACCACGCCCGGCCTTTTTTCTTTCTTCTTCTAATTTTACATGCATATATCTGGTAATATTAATAACTAGTTGGAAAACATCACTATGTATTAGAACAAATACTGTGAAATTCATATGACTTTGTTAAGTGAAATTCTGTATCACTTATAAATTTTTTGTTTTAATTCTAATTTATAGACTATTTAAACATTTTTAAAATTACAAAAGAAACTTGAGGAGTATGTTCTGAATCAACACACAGAAAAAAGTAAAGATGACAGAAATGGGCAAGAAGTTGTGCTGTGTTAGAGGCTTAGCACAGTCCTCTGCTGACTCGTGCTTCTCTAGAAGTTGGGCAATCCATCAAAGTTGAAGATGAGGCAGAGGAACTCATCATGTTTGCTGATATCTACCATTCCTGAAACCGTAAGCTTGGGAAGCTAGGTCCCTTGAGCAGAGGGCAACTCCTCCAAGACACATAGATTTGAGTCCTGGAAGTCAACACTCTCAGCAAGAAGCAAATAGGTGGCTCTGGCCTGAAGAAAGCATCTGGGTCGTTTCTGATGCACTATGGAGCCCAAAGACCTGGAAACAGAATTCCAGTTTCAAGTCACTTGCAAAATTCACAAAGATGCCTAAATCTGTAAGTCAACAATAGAAATGTCTGCCGTTGCACTTCTGAACAAAAGCTCAGGGCCATCTTCTCCTCTAAATCTTACCTGAAGCATAGCACAATACAAATAGGATAGTCCTTATGTACCCTAAAATGAAAGCTCTAGCTATACAAGAATTGGATATAGTTTTCCATTAATCAAAGTACAGAGTAGTCCCACAGCCAGTGAATATGAATTCAGTAGTCATCGGATGACTGTAGTCCATTTGAGTTGGCTCGACCTAAATGATGGATAACTGAAGTCTCTGAGAAGGAAATGTTCCTTCTCGAATGTTCCTTCACCAGAATCACCAGATAGCTCCATAGAAGTTGCTCAAATTAATTCAGACTTTATTTGCCATGTAAAAAAATCCAGAATAACATGATAAAGAATCAGAGGGGAAGAATGAAGTTGTGGAGCTGAAGAGGTTGTTTGCTTGAGACCGGGTCTCCTTGTGGAGTTCAGGCCTGCCTTGAGTTCACATAGCCCAGACTGATCACAAACAACAATCCTCCTGCCTCAGTTTCCTGAATGCTGGTATTACAGGCATGCACCACCAGGCCTGGCCTTAATTTTTTTTACATATACCCTATGAAGAATATAGGGTCTAAGATAATTTTTATAGTAGTATTTGCATGTTTCCAGGATTCTGAGGATAAAAGTCAGAAATTCATTTCCCTGGAGAGCAGCCACCAATTTCCCATCATTCACAAAGCATGCAAAAATAGCTCTATATGATATGCAAATAAGAAAGTTAACTTAGTCTTGCTAAGACATCCTGGGAACAAGAATCAACTCCTCATATGCTTTTTCTTTTGGGTACACTGACTTTGCTAACGCTCCTCACATTAGCCCTAGACTAAAAAGTGACACCTGCTAAGCCTTGAGAGAAAACAAATTTATGTGGCTGAAAATTACTCATAGCCTTCACAGGAAATATCACTCTCAAATTTCAACTTGCAACATGATTTACATCACACAAAGCACATTTATGGGAGTCAGCCAACATTTCCATGCCTTTCATTTTGGATCATTATTTTTAGCTGAAAGATTTTTACTGTGTCTCTATTACTTTTGCCCATAAGCATGCCAAGTTATCTTTCCCCATTTTCTTTCCATATAAAACATAAAAATGAAAATTTCTCAACAAATAATTTTTTTGCAGTAGTCAATAATTGCCCAAGAGCTGATTAGGAGAAAGAGTGCTCTATTATTGCAGCTTGGGGAGCGTCCCTCATTTTGATCGAGTCTGTCTTGCTGAATGGGGCCTAGGAAATCATATGAATGCTGGCTTCTTAATCGCCTTGCAATATGCAGCCAGAAGTTCCCAATAAAACTACTCTACACTTTCCCCTACACATTCACACCCCCAAGCCAGATTAAGGTCAGGAAACAAAATTCAGATATAGTTTATGCTATACTTAAACTGCTTCAGTCTTTTCTTCAGCTCTTAAATGAAGCCGAAAGGCTTTGTCATAGCTTCAGTGATAGTTGACTTCTAGTTCCAGCTTTGAGCAGGTCAGTCTTAGGCTTCCAAGCGCCATCTCTCCCACATGCCACAAAATGCTTCTCTCTCAGCCTGTATAAACCAGAATGATAGTTTCAGTAAGTTTTTTGGAGTTTTGGTGGGTTTCTGCTAACCTTGTCTTTGGCGTTAGGCTAGGAGCCACGACAATGGAATGGAAGGGGAAATTTAGGCTAGAGATGCAGAGGAAAGTATAACGTTTATTCTGATGGCCTTTACACTGGGTACTTAAGCAGCTTTTAATTTGATGCTGAAGTAGTATCCAAACTTGGCTCCTAAGTCAATACCCAAACCTCAACACACAGAGCAAGTATAAAAATACCGAAGAAAGTTCTTCTAATGGTTTTGTGTACTCCAGAAAGGAACATGATGGAAAATGACTGTTCATAGGGTTCCAGTTGATAATGAAGCTGAAGGAGCTGCAGCTACTATTAGAAACCTTCGCAACAAAAGAAAAAGGAATCAGAAAAGGTAAACATCAGAGACTAAGAGTGCAGATCCCCAGGAGCATTATGGAGCCCCATGGATGCCTTCTTCCTGCCTTCTGTATTTCCGTAACAAATATTCAGTCTTAGTGATTTATATAACTACAATTTATGAGTTATTCTACCTATGTTCTATAGGAATATTTGAGTATTTAATGATCTATAATCAATCACTGTTATTGCATATCTATTACTATGTGAGAACTTGAACTCTCATTCTGACACCTGTGAAAATAAAACATTGATCAATCAACTAAAACCTTTAACACCACTGTAGGGAGAGAAATCCATCTACTTTCTTTTTTTTTTTTTTTTTTTCTTGTTTCAGAACTTTTGTTTGTTTATTTATTTATTTTTATTGCCGGCTCAGCCTGCCCTGAGGGCAGGGCTGGTGCAGCATGTGGTGCTGGGGATCAAACCGCGGTCCCTGCAGCTGCCTAAGCTTTCCTAAGCAGGCGCTTTAGACCACTGAGCCATCCTGCTGGGCCCCTCCATCTACTTTCATCATTAGATTTATTGGACAACATCATGAAGGTGCTAAATCTACAGTAAATTGGTTATAGCTGGCTACAAGCAAGAAATGATAAAAATAATGAATTCCATAGTTTAGAAACACATGTTGGAAGAACCTGTCCCCTAAAGCATACTGCTATCTCTTATGAAATTTCAGAAGAGCAATAGTTTAGAACTTACCTTATAAACTCACTTTTCAGACGTACGTATGCAGTGCCATCAAATAAGAAATCTAAAGGCCTTTAAAGAGATGAAAATTTCTCATACATTGTCTTGGAAAAAGTGAGAAACACATATCATTTTCATTAAGGAAATTTTAAATTCATCACTCTTACGATTATGATACTGGTTATTGCAGTCTGTGTCTGAAATAATTCACTTTGAAGGTGTAGTGAAAGCCACTTAGCAAAATCTTAGAAGTCCTATGGAATTCATATAAATTTTCTCTGTCTATAGAGTATCATTGCTCTTTTTCAGATGGGCATCCTTCCTAAAGTAAATGACTGGGTTGGTTCTAAAGTATGTTAGTGGGAAAAAAAATCAAAGAAATTTTCAAGACATTTGATCCTATTTGCTACAAATGCAAGGATTTGTGCAGTATTTATTGACAGGGTGTTTCCAGTAGAACCAAAAAAGGAGGGGGGAAGAAGAAAAGATGAGAAGCAGAAAAGTGTAGCTTTGGGTATCAGAGCAGCTGGCTGACTCCTAGGGCTATAAACGCCTGTGGTATGCCATTACACCGCTGAGTTTTTCATCTGGGGTGAATGGACTGGGATTTCAAACTGCTTTGCAAGTGTCTTGCAGCTTTCCAAATAGAATTGAAGTCCTAGCCACTTATAGCCCCTTATGTGTCTTATCAATATAGTTCTAGAAGTCTAAGTTTAATTCTTAAACAGTTGGCAGGACAGAACCAATTCTGAGGCTAGAAGTACTCAGTAATACAGGCTTTAGTCACAGAAATACTAAAGGAGATCTAAGAGACAGCAGCAGCAATTGCTAATATTTTAAATAATTGGAGAAAATGAAAACATTGGCTCTATCATTGAATACAGCTGAATTTAAATCTTACGTGATCCTGTATAGCTGTGTGACATTAGACAAGTAAGTACAACTCCTGGATCTTACATATCCTCATAAATAAAATGAATGTGACATTAAATCTAGCCTATATGTATGAGGAGTGGGTTGGGAAATGTATGCAAAGCAATGTAGAACTGTGCCTTCTAGGTAACAACCACTGAGCAAGTACTTATCACCTTGATCTTTATCTTTCTTGTCATTCTCCTAGTCCTGACCACTGCTGGTATATTCATCGCTTTGTTGTCACTAAGGCAAAATGCATGACACTCACAACTTAAAAGAGGCCAGGCTTATTTTGGCTCACAGTTACAGTTCATGGTTGACTGTCTCTAAGGTAGAAAAGGAATGACA
Source organism: Myocastor coypus (assembly GCA_004027025.1). Lineage (NCBI taxonomy): Eukaryota > Metazoa > Chordata > Mammalia > Rodentia > Myocastoridae > Myocastor > Myocastor coypus. The sequence continues at coordinate 29,790 of PVJA010001917.1, forward strand.
GAAGAGCCCAGGGGTATGAAGTTGCTCATGGTATCATGGCCAGGAAGGAGAGAGAGCAGGGAGGAAATAGGGCAAACCAGCTACAGCACCACTGGGATCCAACCACCTTTGAAAATCCCTGCGTCCAAACATATGTGAGACATTCTAAAGGCACCTAATAACATTCCGACCCTGGCCCCCAAAGACTCATGTCCATCTCAATATGCAAGATGCATTTAGTTCTCTAAAAGTTGTTGAAAATTCCATGATTGCTGCAAGATCCAAGGCTCAAGTCTTCTGTGAGATGGCAAATTCTTATCTGTGATCTTGTTTATAAAAAAATAAAATTTTAGACACTGGTGACATGCGATGCTAATGGATAAACAGCGCTCTTCTGTAGGGAGACATAGAGGGATAAAAAGGATTGAGACCAAAGCAAGACCGAAAACCAACCAAGCAAACATTCATTTCTGCGCTGCTATGCCAAGCACCTGGAGCAAAAGGAGCTAAGATGTGGGCCCAAAACAGCTTGGGGAGCTGCTTCCCCTCCCTGGTCTTGTCGCTTTTAGTCCCTGTGACTTCTTTTGGGGTGGTGATTTTTGCCCAACCGGCTCCTTCTTTTCTCAGCAGATGTTCCCAGTTCCTTGTTTTCTCAACTGCCTGCATCACTACTTTACTCTGACCCTGGAGACGATCTGAGATTTATGTGGAAGCCTTTAGAACCCCATAAAGCTTCCATCACATATGCCTGAAAGACCAGTGCCAAGACATCACGTGAAGGACACCGAGGTGCCAGCTCCAATAATTGCCAGGCATACCTCATGACTGAAGCATGGCTGCAGAGACTGCCAACTGGCCAGGGAGCTGGGCCCTAGAAACTGAATCTCAGGGAAGCAACTGCCTTTCCAGAGCAGAGCACCTTGGGCATTGTTGGAAAGCCAAGTCTCTCTCTCTCTTTCTCTCTCTCTCTCTCTCTCTCTCTCTCTCTCTCTCTCTCTCTCTCTCTCTCTCGTAACTTTTGAGTCTAGTAAAATGTAATCTCACTTGTTTGTTCAATACCCTTGAGGCGTCTTTCTCATTGTTTCCTAATATAAATTATTTGGCTTCTTTTTACTGTGAGTTTTTCAGCAACCAAGCTCTCCTCTGATACAACGTTGTAGATGATTTCATTCTGACAAAAATGAAAACTTTTAAAATGAACTTTTTGTTCTGACTCCCACCGTAGACCTGGCTGTAAGTGGCTAGAAGTACTCATGCCCCAACTTCAACACTGGGCTGTCTTAAATTTCCTCCCTTAGATTAATTAGCTAGCTACACTTGTCTTCTGCCAAGTCTCAGGACATATGTAAAACAAACTCAAGCTTTTCTTCCAGAGCACAATGCACATGGCTTCAAGTTCAACAGCCAATGGAGTTCCTGGTCTCAGTTTTAAAACTCTTGAGCCTAATTTTTACTTTAATACACTCTTATGGGCATTCTAGTCTTCCAAACTCTGATCAGAATCTCTATTAAGCATTTTAGAGCTTGCCTAGATGGCAGATCTAAACCTATCCAAGCTTTCCTATATACCTCTTACAGATGCTTCTAAAAAAATGGTCAGATAATCACAGAAATACCCCCCCTCCCCATCTTTGGTATCAAATTCTGTGTTGGTCACTGTATCATCACCAGGAAGGAATATCCGAAGTCCACAACTCAAGGTGGGAGAGTTTTCTCTTAACTTGTTATTGCAGTCCACGTTCAATCATCTCCAAGACAAAAATGGCATGTTGTAAAGGCTGGATGGAAGGAGGCAGCTTGAGTCTCAGCACACAGGAACCAGGCAGAGCAAGCATCTAGGAAACATTGTAAATTGAAAACCTTAACATTTCTGGTGACAGAAAACTGGAAAACCTCAATATTTTGACATTTACTTAATACCCATCAGCTAATTTTTAAATTTCAGATAATATTTCAGGTCTGTGTATCCTTCTCCTTTCTCACATTGGTCTATCCCTTCAACCTCAATTTGGAGTCACTGAAATGGAAGCCTATGCTAGGAAATCTGCAAATGGATACGAATACCAGACAGTAGGTCAGCTCAGTTACCTGCAATCCACATTGATGGAATTATTGCTAGCATTATTGCTACCTTCTTAAAATGTCTGCGAAACATAAAATCAGCAACAATACTGGAGTAATCATTTTTATAAGGCATCAATAAAGAAAACGCAAAACAGGATATTCAAAACTGCTGAACCTCAAACCAGCAGTGGCGGTGCACAACTGTGCTCCCAGCACTAGGGAGGCTGAAGCCAGCAGGACTACTATTAGTCCAGTCTGTGTAGGGAGGCCCTGTAAACCCTGTAAATATGTAAAAAGAAAACTGCTAAACCTCAGTACTGCTGAGTACCTTAGGCAGCTGCAGAATCTTAGATAACAAATTTGTGTGCTTTAAAAAAAAAATGTAAAAGCTAAATTAGATTAATTTCCAGTCCAGGAAAGGAGGCGCTAAACTAGTGGGGGTTTTTTAAGGCAAATTTTCCCTGAGCATGTCTGAAACTGAGCAAACTGGAAACCAAGAGAATGAACTTCTAAGTTTCCCAAAAGACTTGCAGATGCCCATTGTTTGCCTTCTTTTCTTGAATTGTACGCAGCTTTTTATTGTCATGAGAATCCAGGTATCCCTATGTGACACTCCTTGAGTTGTTTTTTGCTTTTTTTCCTTTCTGTCCAACCATAAAAAGGGTTGCCTTTTATTGTAAATATTATACTTAAAATTATAGAGATTCCTAAAATATAAAATAGATTCTCAGGGGCCCGGCAGGATGGCTCAGTGGTCTAAAGTACCTGCTTAGGAAAGCTTAGGCGGCTGCAG
>PVJA010001917.1:32725-116161 GCA_004027025.1 Myocastor coypus
ATCCTCCTGCCTCAGCCTCCCGAGTGCTGGGATTACAGGCGTGTGCCACCACGCCCAGCTTAAAAAACTCACTTCTTAAAAAATAAAAATAAAAATAAAAATAAAATAAAATAGATTCTCAGAACCTGACTCTACTAAAGGACTCCAGTGGAGAAGCAGCAGATAAAACATTGCCCTTTTGTGTTTGGTATAGTTTTTGTTGAGATAAATGAAGATGTAATAACTTGAAATTAAGGGTAACAACATTCAAATTCTTCACATCATAGACTGTTTTTCTAGTAGAAAATAAAAAGTGGTTGTTCAGGGAGCTCAGTGGATTAAAGCACTTGCTTAAGCAAATGCAGGGACTGGGGTTTGAGTCCTGGCATGCTGTGCTTGCTGGTCTTGCCCGCTAGGGTGTGCTGGGATGGTGACTGAGACTGGGCATGGTGGCATGCTCCTGTAATCTCAGCGTTTGGGAGGCTGAACACATGAGGGTCACCAGGAGTCCAATCTGTATTGTGAGACCCTGTAGATCCTGCACTAAATGCATAAAAAAGAAAAAAAGGAAAGAGTAGTTTAGTCCATTTTGAACAATAAATCTACTTACTGTTAACTTAAAATTCAACATATATTAAAATTTTAAGTGAGAAATGCTGCATGGAATCATGCCAATTAGATTCTTCATAACATGTTACTGCTATTTCTTTGCTCATCTAAGATTTCAACTTGGCAAAGAAAATGGTTGGAATGTTTTCAGTTAGCATTTGTATTAACCTGATGTTAGGTAAATGGTGATAGAAGTAGTGCTCTCTAGTCTGCATTCCCCAAAGCATTTATGCAAACCCCATAGGCTGCCCTTTAGTATTCAATACAAGTAATATTCTTTGGTGGGTCAGAGCTCACTTCGAGAGAGAAAAATCTCAGGGAGTCCTCTGAGCTAAATTCATCGGGTTTCTCGTCGTTCCTTTCAGCACCGACACCAGAACATCACAACAGCAGAAAATGACACTGCCACCAGATTATCTTTGCTCTTAAATGAGAGAGTGAAAAAGCTTTTACTACAACCTTAAATGCACGCACAGACCCACATACTCCAACCTATAAATATGAAAGAACATTAAATGAATAAAATATATTGCAGCACAAAATCCTAACAATTATTTGTAGCTGTACAACACGGGCAGAGTGAAAATCATCTTTTGTTTTCGTTGGCTCTCCACCTGCTCTCACAAGACAAAGTGCAGGTATGAACGTAGCAGTGTGGGGGCAAGTATTACCACCTATTCTTTCTGTCTCATTGTCTATCAACAATGGTGAAAATGATCTGAACGAAGGTGTGTGTGTGTCTTGTGTGTGTGTCTGTGTGTGTGTCTGTCTGTCTGTGACTGTGTCTGTGTCTGTGTTTGTACCTGCATACACATAATTTTTTTAAAGTTTGTATAAATGTCTAAGAAGATAATTTCCAAAAAAAATGAATACATGCATAATGCCAGATATTTTTAAGAGGCAATGATGTGAGGAACCAAAAAGTCTTCACTTATCATTATTATTGCACTTCCTACACTTTTTTTAGAGCTGAAAGACCAATAAATTTATCTGTTTTTTAGAGCGTAGTCTAGTCAGGAGGCAACACTACATGGAAAATAAATACAAAAATATTCAAAGAAAGTGTGAAATACTTCAGGACCTAATGAAATTGTCAGAAAATATCTTGAGTGAAGGAAGGAACAAAACAAAATGTATTAAAGCAGATCACTAAATTCTGTCTTTGAAGTAATATATGTTGCTTGTCCCACTGGGCAAAAGGTTAGATAAGCTGGAAGCTAGGTATGAAAGAGAAAGAGAGAGAGAGAGAGAGAGAGAGAGAGAGAGAGAGAGAGAGAAGGAGGGAGGGGGAAGGTCTTGCTATGCAGTTCAGGCTGGCCTCAAGCTCACTTTTGCAGCCCAGGCTGGTCTCGAACTCGCACTGATCCTCCTGCCTCAGCCTCCCAAGTGCTGGACTACAGGCATGAGCCACTATGCCCAGCCTAACTTTGATATTTTGAAATCATGATGCCAAAGTACCCTATAGAAAATTGCAAATGTATACATCAACTGCGGTTAGATAAGCTGGAAGCTAGGTATTACAGAGACAATCCCAATTTTAAATTCTGATAGATACATAGATAGATAGATAGATAGATAGATAGATAGATAGATAGATAGATAGATAGATAGAGTTAGAGATTGTCTCATGCCCTGCTCCTCATGATGGGTCTTTTTTATGATCACTGAGGCAGCCTCAAGGCACAAGCTCATTTTTCTTTCCAAGTGGGTTGAATTACAATTTTAAAAATATGGCCTATGCCGGGTAAAATTGCAATGTGTTTTCCTGCAATGTCCTTCTTATGGAAAGAACTCTGTGGTAAAGAGCAAGGTCTAAAGGTGGAAGGAGTCGGTATCATTAAGTCAGCACTTAACAAAAAGCACTGAAGAGCATTCACTGACCAGCAGCAGTCTCAGAAATAAAATTTTATTTTGAAAAGGTCTTCCAAATTCTAGGATGAGTTATGGAGTAGCTAATGATTAAGACCTATATAATGCTCTGTTTTAAATATTTAGTTTTAACTCTTTTTATCTTATACAAAGAAAAAGGTCAAAACTCATTTATGTTCAGCTTGATGAATTTTGAGAAGTTGAACACACCATATATCCAACACTACAGAACATTATCAGCTGTTGTAGTGAGGGTTTACAAGGAGAACAATACAGAATGCATAATTTATAAAATTATTTTATAATGGTCACCGAAAGATTCACATACAAAAACATTGCAGGAATTCTTTTTTTGTTGTTTTTTTTTTTTGTTTTGTTTTTTTTGAGACAGGGTCTCACTACGCAGTTCAGGCTGGCCTTGAGCTCACTTTTGTAGCCCAGGCTGGTCTCGAACTCACAGCGATCCTCCTGCCTTAGCCTCTGAAGGGCTGGGATTACAGGCGTGGGCCACAGATTGCAGGAATTCTTTCCACACACTAAAGACTGAAGAATCCAGCTGAGGGCCTGCATCCCATAGCAATGTCCTGCCTGAGTCCAGCTGAAGACATAGAGCCCATAGCAATACCTCCCACAAGTCCAGCTGGAGAACAAGGGCTAGAAAGCACAGCTAGAAAGTCTGTGCCAGCAGGTTGAAAGATCTATGCCAGTAGGGTGAGAGGTTCAACAACAAAAACACAGCAAGCACAAATAATTGAAGTCCCTAGTTTTTTCATCCCAGGTCTTGGATTATTAAGATAGAGTATGATTGGCTCCTGGGCTGTATGGTCAAGATTCAGGAGATTCAGTTCTGGGTCAGTTAAGTGACATCTAAAAGGCACACTCTTGATGGATATTTTCCTGCTGTTAAGAATTAGCTACAGCCAGGCATGATGACACACACCTGTAATCCCAGCACTTGGGAGGCTGAGGCGGGATGATCAATGTGAGTTCGAGACCAGCCTGGGCTTCAAAAAAAAATGAGCTCAAGGCCAGTCTCAACTGCATAGTGAGACCCTGTCTCAGAAAGACAATAATAATAATAATAATAATAATAATAATAATAATAATAATAATAATAATAATAATTAATAATTAATAATAACTAGGTACAGCTCAGAGGAAGTAGTCCTTCAGACAGACGGGTTTCTCAAGATGTCAAAGTATCACTATTTTTAGAATATCTTAAAATATGTGTAAATGCTTTTTCAAATTTGTACTTAGTGTCTTTATATCCTATCTGGAGAAGTATGTGATCCTGTCATTAGACCTTTCTAAACTTGCATCTTGTTTTGTCTTATTTTCTTATGACCTTTTTTTTTTTTTAATGCATTTTTAGTACAGGGTCTACAGGTTCTCACTAGACAGAATAGATTTGTGGTAATGCTGTTTTTCAGGCTACCGAGTGCTGGGATTACAGGTGTAAGCCACAAGGCCCAGACCTCTGCATGCCCTGGGGGTGGGGCCATGCCAGGGATCAAACCTCCAGTCCCTGCGCCAGTTTAAGCAGGTGCTTTGACTGCTGAGTTAAGCTGTGAGCAATAAGTGGACCTCACATTGGTTAGTGAGAATATCTCATCCACCAAGCTGCTTTTCTAAAAACTTGGGCCCTATCTATCCCTGAAATCCTGGGATAAGTCCCTATTCATCCGTCTTATAAACTTCAGGGCATATGATCAGGCACCAGTGTGGAGAAGACAGTTGAAGAGTTCCTCAAGGAGAAAGGACCACAGCTCCTGTGGAGCTATTGGCCTCAGCTGAGAAGCCCTCTCTGGAGCTACTTTTTGTCTCAGTTACTTTTTGCTCATTCCTAAGACGAAATACCTGAGGCCCAGAATTAAGTAGAGAAGGGTTTGCAGTGGTCCCCGCTTATCGTGGAGGTTATGCTCCAGATTCCCCTCATGACAAATGAAAATCTGCAAAGTAGTGACATTATATTTATTTTAGTATTTATATGTATACAAGACATTTCTAACGTCCTGAACCATTTTCTAAGCTCATAAACCTATGTGACTTTAACAATATGTATATGCTGTACAGTATTACAAAATCCCACAATACAGTGAAAAGTCCTCAATAAATAATTTAGATTAATATTTTTTGAAACCTCACAAAACAGTGAGTTTGTGAAAGCTGAACTACAAAAGAACAATGGGCTACTACGTTTAGCTGGCTATGTGTGGAGGTTTTAGTCCCCACTCAGCTGGCTCCAAGGCAGAGTGGTACATACCAGAGGGCACTGGATCATGGCAGGGGAAAAGCACCAAACAGCAAGAGCAAAAAGAAGAGCAGAGTGCACAAGCCTCCGCTTTCCTCCCTTGTAGTCTATGCAGGCTACTCACCCTGGGGCAGGGATGTAGCACTCATAGCATTGGACCATAAATTAATCATAAACTCTAGAAGCCTGCTCCATGACTGCATGAAGCCTTGGGGGGACACCTAGACACAAATCGGAACACCTTCAAACTCCACTGCACTGGCTGATTGGAAACACCAGAGGAGACTGAAAGTTTAGGGGAGCTTTCACTTTGCTTGAGTAGAATTCCTTCTGCTGAAGCCTAAATCCTGCTCTTATGTTCAAGAGGTCATAGTAGACTACGTGTGATGCAAAAGTCCTAAGTGCCTCCCGCAGGAAAAAAAAAATCAAGAGATAATTTTAAAGCAGGGGAAAAGTAATTTGTAGCTATTATTATTTGTAGGAACCAACGTTCAAAGGATAATGACATTATAATGATAAAACTAGCCTCCTTATAATCAAAGCTAACACACACCATGCATTCTATGCCAGGCACTTTTCTAATCACTTAGACTTCAGAGCAATATCATGAAGGAAATAGAAGGATGTGCTCTTACAGCTAACTAAGGGAAAGCTTGTGGGAACAAATAATTCCTCTGAGGCCAAGGAGCAATCAAGGATGGAGCTGGGATTTATACCCATTGCTCAACTCAGTGGTATTTGCCGTTAAATTCTATTCTATATTACTATAGACCTATCTTCAATAAAAAAGTAGAATTGATCTTCAGAGTAAATGAGACAGTTAAGAGAAAAAAACAAAGGTTTCAAAGTATTATATCCTCTCATTTTTTTCCATGTATGGAACTTTTCAAATATCATTTGATAGGCTCCAGGGAGACTGGGTGTCTACCCCACATAAACACATATACATGAACAGAGTAATTTTCCAGGATTCAAAATGGAAAACGGAAGGGGCTGGGCGGGATGGCTCAGTGGTCTAAAGCGCCTGCTTGGGAAAGCTTGGGCGGCTTCAGGGACTGCGGTTTGATCCCCGGCACCACATGCTGCACCAGCCCTGCCCTTGGGGCAGGCTGAGCCAACCATAAAAATGAGTGAATAAACAAACAAGAAAATAAAATAAAATAAAATAAAAATTTCTTTAAAAAAAATATGGAAAATGGTATTTGACGTCTGCTTTATAAAAGTCCGTCATCTCTTCCAAATTATGAGGCAACAATGATGATGCTATTAAAACCTCTCCTTGCTAAAAAAAAAATCAGTGCTTTTTCTTGAAAGCTGGTAAGGTCACTGACGAGATGTACATTTTAATTAAGGAAAACACTGACTATCAAGTCATTGGGCACTTAGCCAACCAGATTAGATGCTATGGTCACCATAAAGCCATGCACCTCCATTATCTTAATGCCCGTAGACTCAACATCTCACACTGGATTGACCAGAGGCACATGTGGGTTAGAAAGAGAATATTCCCAATAATTGGAATATCACTGCCCCTATGATATTGTGGCAGTAATGAAGATTCAGTCAAATTGTAATTGATGAAAAGGACAGAAAAATAGTATCAGAAAAAGGAGTGTTATTAGATTAGCCTCTAAGGCAGATGTTCAATAGCAGAGCTGATTCCAAGATAAAATGTATTATCTCTAATTTTCTTAGCACTGAGGACTTTTTATAATTGTGACCTAAATTTCATACTTATTATACCAATTCAACATTATCTTTACACATAGAAATTATTGTCCTGATTCAAAAGTTTAGTGATAATTTAAAACAATTTTATGTTTTCATTAAAACTGGTCACTTTCATGGCTTTTCGAAATCATTATATAAGGTATAATTATGTACACAGTATTCTATTATGATTATCATCATAATGGAAACCACCGCAAAATCTCTAAAGACCTTTAGTAAATCTGCTTAATTGAGATAAAATATTAAAAGATCCTTAGTGGCAAAACATCTCCTCAAGGTCATTTCTATATCCATGTAAATCTTCTAGTTTAAAATCTCCAATGTGTGTCTTGGAAGACAGTCAGCAAACATTTAAAAACTAAATGCTAAGAATTGCAGCTTAGAGAGGATATCCATATAAGATGGGACAAAGTTTCTCTGACACAAGACAGGGACAAAAGATAGCAAGGTCACTTTGACTCTCCTGTTCTTTTGCTAATTTTTTTTTTTCAAACATTTAAATAACTTCTCTGGAATGGGAAACATCAAAAGGGCTTGGGGCCAGGGAGCGAACTCAGCAGCTTAAGCATCTGCCTGGTAAGCATAAGGTCCCAAGTTTGATTCCTGAGGCAAAAGAAGGAAGGAAGGGAGGGAGGGAGGGAGGGAGGGAAGGACGGAGGGAGGGAGGAAGGAAGGAAGGAAAGAAGAAAGGAAGGAAGGAAGGAAGGAAGGAAGGAAGGAAGGAAGGAAGGAAGGGAAAAGCTCAATTTTGAAATTATTGAAATTTTGAAATTATTTTGAGCAGAAGTGTATTCCATTGATCTGACAACAGAAATGAAGAAAATCACATTCTTGCGTTGCATTTTCATGCTGTGGCATTTCTCGGATCATCTAAGAAACACTATTAGAAGCCACATCTGTTTTCTGGAAGAAATGTGAGACAAGATGAGCTAGGGAAGAAGGGAAGAAGATTTAAAAAGAAATCCTCAGGCTTAGAAAACTAGGAAAACAAAGTAAAGTAAAAATTTTAGAATAAATTTTATTTACATGAAATATAAATTAATTTTAAGAACTGCTGGATGGAAGTAAGAACAGAATCAGGACAAACTGTTAGTTAGATAGGCTGGAGCTAGAGAAGGAATCCAGAGCATCACGCCTGAGTAAATCTTAGCAATCTCCAATTAGGGATATTTAATGAGCTCCTCATTTACTAGACATTAGAGAAAAGGAACGCTTTCCCGATGCGCAGTGTTTGGGTGGCTCCTGGAAACTAAGGAGAAAATGGAATAAACCCAGCGCTCCGCAGCAGGACTCCTGGAGGAGCAGAAACCCGCAGTCACTCATTTAGCTCCCTTCCTCAATACTCAATGGGTATTTTCTGTCATAGCTACTATATTAGATGCTGAAAATGAAACCATAGAGCAATCTCTGTGTTCTAGGCCTCTAATCCAGACTTTGACTCCCTTAAGATTCAGGAGGTTTGACTGATTCTCCGTGGTTTAACTAAATATGGGAACTGAGAGAAAGAATGGTATTTAGAAAACAACTGCAAATTCAAGTACAGTCTGATCGCAGTTCTCCGAGACATCCTGTGAATACTGCTTCAAAGTATGGAATTTCTTGGGTCAGAACCTTAGTGGGTCACTATTTCTCTTACAATCAAAAGTTCATTAAAGGGGACCAGCAGGATGGCTCAGTGGTCTAAAGTGCCTGCTTAGGAAAGCTTAGGCGACTGCAGGGACCATGGTTCAATCCCCAGCACCACATGCTGCACCACCCTGCCCTCAGGACAGGCTGAGCTGGCCATAAAAATAAATAAATAAACAAAAGTTCAGAAACAAGAAAAAAATAAATAAATAAAATAAAAAATTCTAAAAAAAAAGTTTTATTAAAATCTTCAAGGGCTAGCAGCTCAGCAGATTAAATGCTTCCCAGTAGCTGCAGGGGCCGGGGGTTCAATCTCCGGGCCTGCCGCGCCAGCCCTGACCCCAAGGAGCGCTCAGAAGGCAACTGAGTGGTGGTGCGTGCCTGGAATCCCAGCACTTGGAGGGAGAACCAGGAGCATCATGATGAGTCGGAGCTGGGTAGTGAGACCCTTCACACACACACATACAGACAGAAAGAAGTCAATTTAGACAGGGCGTGGTGGCACGTGCCTGTAATGCCAGCTCTCAGGAGGCTGAAAAAAAGGCGAGTCACTGCGAGTCCAATCTAGTAATGAGACCCTGAACTTCCCTAAAAAGTACAGGAAAAAAAAATTAATAATAAATAAATAAATAAATAAATAAATAAAATCTTTCAAGATGAGACAGTACCCGTGCCTCTCAAGCCAGCCCTCTGCTACTCCCGGGCCTGAAGCCCTTACTGACCTTCACGACACTCATTCACCCTCAGCCACAGTGGATGACCTACATACTGCTCCTACCTCCTCTTCTTGTGTGGAACATCCCCCCCCACACACACACACACACACAAGCTCACACAGCACTGCTTCACCTTCTTTGGGTGTTAGTTTAAATATCCCAACATGGCATTTGCTGAGCGGTCCATTAGAATCTGAGCATATTCACCAAGTATGATTATGGATCATTCCTACTCTTTATTTCCTCATTGTGAGCTCAATGGTAGTTTCCTGTCACTTTCATAAAACACCTGAAATAGCTAACTTACAAAAATTTGCTTTGGGATCAGTTCGGATGACTCTAGTTCCTGATTGGTGAGTCCCTTGGCTGGGGCCTCTTCTGGTGTGATTGCTGACAGTGGCAGGAACGCACACTGGCCACACAGCTCTTCTAAAGGCCAGGCTGGAATCTCCTCTCTGGGCACACCTCTAGGAGCCTACGCTCTTCCAAGTACACCCTACCTCTAAAGGTTACACCACCACCCACCTGCTCGGCCCTGAAGACTGAGGCTTTGATACGTGGGTCTTTGTGAAATATTCAATAGCCAAATATAACAATGGGTACCTCATAACACATTATATGAAATAAAACCTTGGATTAGGAGTGGCTTGTTCTTCAAGTGCCTAAACATTTCTAATAAATTTTAATTTGTTAAATGAGCAGTGTGCATAGCACAAGTAGTACAGGGTAACAAATATTTCATGATCACAACTGAACCAATAGCCTCCCTGCCCTCCCATAGGATTCTGGATAAGAGGATATCGGTTATTGTCTCACTGGCATAGGTATCTAACTTAGTTAAAAAATACCATACACAGGGCCCTGGCAGGATGGCTCAGTGGTCTAAAGTGCCTGCTTAGGAAAGCTTAGGTGACTTCAGGGACCGCGGTTTGGATCCCCAGCACCATATGCTGTGCCAGCCCTGCCCTCAGGGCAGGCTGAGCTGGCCATTAAAATAAATAAAATAAACAAGCAAAAGTTATGAAACAAGAAAAAAAAAAAAAACACCATACACAAGCAGATAAGTCTAAGCCTGAAGTAGTCAATGAATGGTGAGGGAGATAGGCACCTCGTCCGTGGGCAAGATCTGAAGACAGAAGATAAAACAAATGCGCCCACCTACTTTCTAAGGATAAACATCAAGGATGGATGTTCTAAGTAGGTATCTATCACCTTGGGGAAACCAGAGGTTGAATTAATAGCCACTAATTCAACCTCTACACAAAGAGCCCCCGTCTACATTCACACCTGTTTGCTATGAGACTCGCTTCCCCATGTGATCCTGATTTAACCAATTTTACCTTAGAAATTATACTCACCATCTTATTGGTTGACCATAGTTTTGTCTGATCTCATACCTGATAGATTTTCCATGGTGTCACAGCAGAAAAACAGGCAGAACGGAAAAGGAGAAGGGGCTTTATTTTCTTGGAGGACAGGGAGAGAACTTAGGGAAGATAAGGAATTCTCTGAATTGGAACAAAGAGAGACTGAGGCTTTTATGGCCTTTTACCAGGGGTAGGGTTTGAGGAGGATGTTTAGATTTACCTGAGGAGCTGACTGGGGCCTTCTCTGAGGTGGCAGGACAGGTGGAAGGAAATTGCACCCTGGGGTGAGTTGGAGAAGGGAGAGGAGGTCTTTGGGAAGATAAGCTGTTCTTTTAAGGGCTTCAGCCATATGAGTGATGCGGGAAGAAAAACTGATAACCTGCAAAGCACTTGGACGAGTTTGTGTTCTCTAAAACGGAAGAATGAATTTTAGGAATGAGACAGAGGTTTAGAATAGAAAATTTATTGGGAAAGAAAGCTTCTGTCCAACAGGGGAACAGAAGGGGGCCCCGAGTGGGTTGCCCCTGAAATTGTCCTTCTTTAGGGATCTTATAGGGCCAAGCCATGTGACAAGGCAGACCTAAGATGAAACTAGGGGCACTTGCTTAGGTGGTCATGAGGTGGGACAAAGTCATGGCCAACCAATGAGATCACAGGTATCACTGTTCAGGTAAAATTGATTAAGTGAGGAGCAAATTGGGAAGCAAGTCACATAGCAAGCGGGCATGAATGCAGAGAAAGGGTTCTTTCTGTTGGGGGCTGAGTTTCTGGCTGCTTTAGGCTCTTTTAGGGTGATGATACTCATTTAGAATATCAATCCCTGACACAACTTTAAGTGAATGGGCAGCTGCATTTCTTTACTCTTGTTTCAAGGCCTGGCCCACAGGTGCCTGTCGCTTGCAAAGCTGCATAGTCAAGTTGCTTTACTAATTGTCCTGGAGGGCCTGGCCCTATCTGACTGTCTATCCTGTAACATTAGATGACCACCATAATAATTCAGCAATTCATACTAGGGCCAGAACCTATCAATACCCACATTGCAAGTTATCATTTCTTCCCGACTTAGACATCCCCACACCTTGTGGAATTGTTTTATTATTAAAAAAAAAAAAAAAAATCTGTAGAAGAGGCAGTGTCCTTGTTAACCCACTTGGGACCCCTTCTGTCTCTGTCAGACAGAAGCTTTCTTTCCCCCAATGGATTCTAATTTTAACCTCCATTGCTCCTAAAATTCATTCTTCAGTTTTAGAAAACACGAACCCCTACTGGACAGTGAGAAGATTGGGAGCTTCTCTCCGTACATCATCACAACAGCCAGAAATCATGGAGGAGGAAAAAAGTGAGCCCCTCACTTCAAATGAGAGTAAAGAGATGCGTAATACCTAAGAAACAGTGGTTAGGTTTTTTAAGAAAATTACCACTGGAATAAGGCTATCGCTGTGAAAACAATGAATGTGTTTAATGAGAAGGTAATGTCACATTTTCATCTAATCCTCAGAAGGAGACAAAGCAAGCATCGTTGGATAGGTCCCTTGTTAAAACTGCATGGAATGAAAGATTCCACGGAACCACCGGATAACAGTTCTCTTACTGATGTGAGAACCCCCCCCCATTTCTTGTCTCCCTAACACCAGGCATGAAGGTTTGTTTTCCTTCTTTCAGTACCAGGAATCAAAATCAGGGCCTTGTACTTGCCAGGCAGATTCTGTGCCACTGAGTTACAGCCCCAACCCTGAATGTTTTCAAAGTTATATGTAGGTTAATTGAGTTTTCTTAAATTTTGTATTTTCTTCATTGATCTACATTATATCATTGTATTATAATCATTTTTATATCAATACTTGGGGGTTGCCGAACACCTCCTCTGCATTTCCATTGCTATTTTCCATGGGGAAATCTGCATAGATACACAAGTGCTTCAGACTATAAGCAAAGTATGATCACACAAGAAGGTTTTACTGTACCTATATTTATCATCCCCCATGCCTTACCTGTCTTCTGCAGGCTTCAAGAGAGTGAAGGACTGCTGTGCCTAATCCCTTTAGAAGCATCATCTCCTCCCTCACAATCCAATGAAGTGGACCCTACTATGGTCTGCATTCCAGATGAGAAAACTAAGGCTTTCTGGGAATAAGTGACTTGTCTGTAGACCACAGAGGTAAAACAACAGAAATACAGTATGAATTCTAGGCTTTCTGAGTACAGAATACAAAGACAAGCCTGTATCCTGCCCCCTCTGCCACTATGCTAACTGCACACCTTAGGGACTGTGCAGAGGTCCTAGCTGGGCCATTTGAGCGATTTCTGCAACCCCAGGATCCCGCCATCGGCATCACGTACACCCAGAAAAGGCTCAACGTATGGATCCCACCAATCGTGAACACAGTACACATACTGTTAATTTTGTTCTAGAATAAACTGCATGGTAGACAGACTCCCTCCTGTCAGCTCTCCACCAACATACCACAACAGCTTTAAATTCTGTTGTATTCATTCATTCTAAATAATTATTTTTTTAATGGCAGTAGGATTTCAGAGATACTTCTCTCCCCAGCACTTTTACCATCATTTGCCCAGACCATCAGCATTTAATTCCCTTACCCGGGGGAGTTATTTTTCTACCTCATTCCTTATTCTGCTTCTCTCTTGCTCGAGTTTCTGCCATCACACGTCTTGACAGCTTCCAGGCTCAGGGGTGCCCTGAGATAACGCTATGCACCGAAGAGGCTCCCAAGTGTGAATGGAGTTGATTCTAATTTCTACATCAGACCCTCAGCCGTCCTTGAAAGAGAAACAAAACACTTTGAAGTTTGTCAGTTACAGTGAGGACCACAGGTATAGTGCTGTGCAAATACTGAGCAAAAGAGGATAAGGAGAAAGCTGCAGGCAGTTACTGGATGAAAAGCCAAGGAACACAGGTACCAGAGAGCTGTAAATATCTCCCACCAGCATTCTACCCCTTGGGAAGAAGCAAATATTAGAATAACAGTTGCTCAGTGTTAGGCATACACACACACACTCTGTATTATATACATTAGAAAATTTGACAAAGCCTAAAATATGTCTGTTAAGCAGTCCAAAGGAGATGGCAGCTGAAAACAAAATCAGTCTTCTTCAGTACAAGGTGCGTAGGTTTCCAAAATAGTTTTATATTCTTGGAAGCTACACAAAGCAAAGAAATTCTACTGTGGGTAATTTAGACCTAGTCAGTACCAAAAGCAAAGAAGGGCAGGTCTAGAAAGAGTTGCAGTGCCAGCCTGAGTAATGCCCTGCCCTAGGCTCTTTAAGCTTCCACTAGACAATGCTGCTGGCCAGCTGCATTCATTACCATCAACCTACCATGCCAAAGAGGCACCATCACGGGCCCCGGCAGGATGTCTCAGTGGTCTAAAGTGCCTGCTTAGGAAAGCTTAGGTGGCTGCAGGGACCGCGGTTCGATGCCTGGCACCACATGCACCAGCCCTGCCCCCGGGGCAGGCTGAGCCGGCCATAAAAAATAAGTAAATAAACAAACAAAGGTTCTGAAACAAGAAAAAAAAAATTAAATTTAATTTAAAAAATTCTTAAAAAAAAAAAAGAAACCTTCAAAGAGAAAATGGATTCACATCTACAGTGATGTTAGATCGAAAACATGAGTAAACTGAAAATTTCAGTTCCACTTTGTATTTGTAATTCTGCCTCCAAGAATGAGAACGGGCATGCAGCACAATATTCAAATTCCACTTAACACAGGTCTCTGAAACCCAAGGTGACACCTGATTTGGTCAAAAGACAAATGATAGGTTACATAAATTTAGAGCAAAATTGATTCAAATAAAACATTCATCATAATTGGACAAAATTCTTTCAACCTTACATAGGTGAAAACTTCCCTTACTTGTTAGTTGTTCTGAAAGGCCAGGATTATATGCACTTGTAGTAGTAAGCTATCTCCTCCCTCCAGATCATTCCACCTATTTATGGGAGGCTTATTTGGCTTATCAGAAACAAAGATCCCTGCTTCAAATTATTACCAGTGTGTCAGTCCCCAGAGTGATGATTGGCACTTGATAAAAAAAAAAAAAAAAAAAAAAAAAAAATCCGCACAATTCTTACCTGGATTAATAAAACAATTCTTGAGAATAATATTGACAAGTCTAGGAGAACATGAACTGCCACATGTTTTCTGAAACAGAAAAAGCACACAGCAAAGTTCACCAGTTCCTCTCGTCACATCCTTTATAATGAACTAGAAAATTATAGGTATACAAATGGCTACATTATATGATATAGATTAAAACATCAACTAGGTAGACCCACAAAAGTCATCTGGGAGTCAGCACATTTATTTGATGACAGCAACTGTGACAGGTGGCGCTCATTCTCCAAGTCTCATATATGACTTATTGACATGGGAAAAACAGACAAGGTCCCTCTGACTACAGTTCAGGGCCCATGATCAGGGAGACAAGCTATCATTCATTTGGCAAAGGCAGGAAGAGCAAGCAGAAAACAAAAGCCACTGAGCCAAACCAGGTTATTCCCTGTCAATAGCCTGAATTCTCTTAGCCATGAACCTCTTTGTTTCTATTTGGGACCACTGATACTCTGAGATTAATGAACAACTAGGAAAAGGAAAATCAAAGTCAGAAAAAATAAAGAACGATTTATTCAGCTTGAGGAAAAAAGTGAAAACTATATATCTCTTAAAGCCTTCAGTGCAGGTGTGCTAAGCGTGTGGCGCAACTTCCTGTTGGCTGCGTACACAGATTTCAGCCCTAGGTTGGCCCATGCCTTTGAGGAGCATTTGTGTCCCTTGAGGTTCGGCAAATGATAGTGTAAGGAGCTGGTCCTACGCCCAGTCTCATTTGCCTCCTACCTGAGGGAAGCTGTTGGAAGATCTGTGTCATCTGTTTTCCTTGCTTTGCTGAGATGTGGAGCTCCCTGCCTGCTATGTAGGCTAACTCCTAGCTGCACTGCAGAACTGGTGCTTCCCAAGAGGGTATCTCATCATTCAGGTTGCCTGTCACTTGGCCTCTTGTGTTTCCATGTCATGCAGTGGGATGGGAGCCGTGGGAAACTGACATCATTGCTCCCTGCTTTTGTTGTCTGCCTAAGCAGTAAGCTGCCTGCATGTTTTCAGGCCTACTCTCTTTGTAATCAACTCTGCCGTCCCACTTGACACTTCTCACAGCACATTACACAACTAAGAAATTTGATTTTCCTACCACTCCTAAGTCATTAGTTCTCTATCTTCTTCAGAGGGCAAGTTCTGCAGGAGGGTGAACTTGCTCCAATGCTCGGATAGTATATGGCAGACACCTCGCTGATGGAAGTCAGCCCAACGCAAGGAAGAAGTTGTGCTTTCAACCAGTCAGAAAGAGACCGAAAATGGGCCCTCACTAAGTGGAATACCTCGGGCCAGATACTGAGTTCCTCCAAGGTCGACATGAGATATCAACCAAAACAGTGGAGGCAAAGCACTTTGCAGTGCTTGATACCAAGTCAGGGATGTAGTCATAAATTCTAATTTTTTTTTCTTGTTTCAGAACTTTTGTTTGTTTGTTTATTTATTTATTTTTATGGCCGGCTCAGCCTGCCCCGAGGGCAGGGCTGGAGCAGCATGTGGTGCTGGGGATCAAACCGCGGTCCCTGCAGCCACCTAAGCTTTCCTAAGCAGGCACTTTAGACCACCGAGCCATCCTGCCGGGCCCCATTTCCAAAGTTTCATGCTTGACTATACCATAATGTGTTACCTAAATAACATTTTAATTATGGGAAGGTCATGAGGAAGATACCATATTTTGTGGACAAAATTCAGACTATGTAGCAAAATTGTGTTGCCCACAGATTGGTTTGTCAGTGGCTGTGTAAACCCAGAAAGTCCCTGACACTTTTCTGAATGGAGAGGCGTGTTGCTAAGCATGGGAAAGAATAAATGTGATAAAACTATGCAAAACAATGCATGCGGTGGTGATGGTGCCTGGCGGAAAGTACAGAACCCCAGGGTTAGGGATAAGAGACAGCCAGAGCTGGGAAAGGCCTAGCAGATTAGAGCCCTTGAGAATGTGGAAAAACAAACTGTTCATTTCACCTTTGTCACAATCAGCACTTGATGGAGCCCTGCATTCTTCAGTGATCTCAGGGGTCAGGCTGGCCCCACACTGTTTATCCAATTAAAATTCTCTTCATTGGTTTCATTGCCAATTAAATGTCACCCTATGACAGTAACCTTTCCTCTCTTTTTAATATCCATCTCTATTAATTCTGTGCAGAAAGCACGCATGCTGTGCTCTTGCTCTCAGACAGGTTTGTTATTAATTACTTTAGAGTAAACAAGAAGTGTCAACCCTCTCTCCCCAGCTCCTTACTTGGGTCATTACCCTAGGGTAACACAATGAGAGATAATAATTTTTCCTCCTCTTACAGGAGAGGAAATTGAATCTCTGTTATCCTGGAAGAGTCTCCTTTGGAAATGTAAACATAAGTGACTTGAATCCTGAGTCCAATCTCTTGACATATAATTCTTTTTCTAAATAAACTCTATCTTCATAATCAATTCCAGACACTGTATGGGCATATGCAATCTCATTCTCACTTGTTTAAAAAAAGATCTGTGTCATTCTAGAGAATCCAAGGAAATTGGGCTAAAGGAGGATTATATGATTATATGTGTATATATATATATATTGAAAAGAGAAGAATTACAGAACTTGTGAGTTTTCAACACACAAGTCATGTAAACAAAAAGAAATATGAAATATTAAAATATTATCCTTTACTTTGATAATGAACTTCTGCAAACACCTATAAGTCATGTGCTACTTAATTGTGAGATATTAGATGCTTACGCTCTAATACCAGGAGCAAAAATTAAGAGAATTGCTCCATAGTCTTACTCAGCATCTACCTAAAAAATCATACTTAGTTTTTTAATACAAAAAAGATAAATAGAATCTACACAAGATAAAAGGAAGGTAATAAAGTCACTCATTGATCCCATGATTGTCTATGTAGAAGCCCCAAAGTATCTGTTAAAAATCCCCAAAACAGTGAATATAGAAATACAGCAAACTATAAGAAGTGACATATAAAATTCCATTACTTCCTACATATCAATAGTGAGCAGGAGGAACTGGAATTATTTTCCGATATTAGATCCATTTATTTTGAAAGAGAATAAAAAATAATTTAAAAATTTAGAAATGATAAAGCATTTAACTATACAAAATTACAGAAATTCAATAATTGTTTTTATATTGCTTATTACTATCTTTAAAATTAGTTGTTCAGATTACCAGACATAAACATGAGATATCAGTCAACTTGAAATTTTTTTAAATAATGCCATTTTTCAATAACTCTGCAAAGTACAATGAAGTACTTTGATAAAAGTTTTGAGAATACAGGACAGAATCAAACATTCTCATGAAAGAAATCAATGAAGACACAAATAAGCAGAGAGATGTATAATCATACTTATGACCCAGTGTTTAGCTTAATGGGAAAACAAATATAAATATATACAGAGAGATACAAGTATAGAAAGACTTTCAGATCTGTATATATATTCAAGGTCTAGTGTACACAATATTTTCTTTCTCTGCCACAGAACAGTACTTAGAAGCAATGAAATTTCAGCATCAACAAGCACACCTAGTTCCCTAACATAGATTTATATTGTCCTCCACTTAATGGAATTGAGGATCCATAGAGAAAAAAAGATGACTTTAGAAGCTGAACAGGAAATACATAAGAAGAGCCTCAATCAAGCATTGTGTGACAATAGTGGACAGTAACTGAAGGTTAAAAAAATAATTCCCCACAATGATAAAGGTATTTTAGGGTTCATTAAGAGAGTTCCAACTGTAAACCTGAAGTAGTACAAGTCATAATCCAAGATAGGTCAGTAAGTACATGCCTATCTAAATGAATGACTGAACCAATGGAAGAGAATCAAGAAACGTCCCACCTAACGAAGTAAGTCATTACTGTAGATGGTCTGCCACTGGAGATGGAGCACCACTGTACACTCTTTCCAAGTGCGCAGCACTCTGGGATTTTCTGTAAAGAGGAGAGCAAGAAAAGGAGAGACTGAGAAACACAACCAGCACCAGACGCTGTTGGTTTACACCAACGATATGCTGTATGAAAAGGATCCATGTCACGTATGTGGCACATTTTCTGTATAACCTCCTAATTGTACTGCTGATTTCTGCTGGTCTATTAAAAGGATCGGTTAATGCTTAATGATTCTCTCTCTCTCTCTCTCTCTCTCTCTCTCTCTCTCTCTCTCCTTTTTAATATTTAAAACTTTTGCAATGAATTTTGCATCCTTGTATCTGGTAATCTGAAGAGCTAATTTGAAGAGGACAGTGTGCTAAATAATCACCATTGTTGAATTTGTATCATTTTCTTCAGTGAAATTCTGTATCATTTCTAATTTTCTTTTGCTATTTTTTATTCTCCTTTAAAAATAAAGAACAGTCAGGCATGTAGCTCAGCAGCATAAGAACTTACCTGGCAAGCACAAAATCCTAAATTCAATCCCCAGTACTAAATAAATATTTTTTTAAAAAAACCTTGATCATAGTTAAGTTCACAAACTAATCATAAGGAAACATCAAACTTCAGTTGAGAGATATTCTACAACATACTTGATCAGTGATGCTCAAAGCTTTCAAATTGATTTAAAATGAAATAGCACCCCCCCCACACACACACAGATACTGACAGGGAAATTCTGAACCACTGTCACATCCAAGAGGAGTCTAAGACTACATAAGGACTAAGTAAAAAAAGTTTTTTTTTTTTTTTGGTCTTTTTGAGACAGGGTCTCACTATGCAGTTCAGCCTGGCCTTAAACTCACTTTTGTAGCCCAGGCTGGTCTCGAACTGACACTGATCCCCTGCCTCAGCCTCCCAAGTGCTGGGAGTACAGGGGTGAGCCACCACGCCCAGAAAATAAGTTATTTTTGATGGGACCCAGCAACAAAACCCAACAATATCAGTTTAAAAACTAATGAACATTGAATAAAGTAAAGGATTACATTAATAATTTTGTATAAATATTGATGCATTAATTGTAATGTGTTTATGAAATACAAAAATTTATAACAATAGTGAAAGCTGCATATAGACTATAGACAAACTCTAGGTATACTGTTCTTACAAATTATATATAAATATAAAACTCTAAGTTAAGAAATAATATATACAGTGCTTCCTAATGTTGACATTTTGTACCTAAAAATATGCACAATGGAAATGTATGGAAAATTGCATGTATATTAAGACCCCATTTCCCATGCTGAGCAGCCTGTCAATCGCAGTTGTTTGGGGGGAAGAGTGCCTACTCCCTAGTCACTGAGACATTCAAACAGGCAGGCAGTGCCACTGAAGCAGAAAGGAGCCCAACCAAGAACATAAATTATAAGTTTATCTGGTGGGAGAGGAAACTGCCAAACTTGATTCCCTGTTGTATAGCTGATCCAGTACTGAGAAATTAAGACAATGGCCTCTAACTTCATGTTTATTAGCTGCAATAACAGGTAAGAAAATCCCAGCACTCCACTTACCTGGAAGCAAAGGCAAGATGTAGAACTAACAAGTAAAAAAAAGGGAAGAATCCCAAGATAGTTTTATCAAAACATGTACAGGGAAGGAGAGAGATAAAGGCCAGATAGAGTACTTTACAAAGATATGGAATACAGTAAAAAAGACAGTAAATCTAACTAGATTTTTAAAAACACATTATTTTGCTTTTATTGAACGATAACACTTTCAAAATATCTGTTGTAGTCTGGGATGTTGTCAGGGGAATGATGCAGGACAGGACACATAATTTATAATTTACATTAATTATAAAATAGCATAATTGGCTATTTTATAATAGTCAACCAAGAGTTGTACGCAAAAAGAGAACAGGAAATCTGCCCTCCCACTAAAGACCAAAGACTCCAGCGGAGGGCCTGGATCCCACAGCAACATCCTGCATGAATCTAGCTGAAGACCTAAAACCTGTAACGAGGCCTCTGTAAGTCCAATGGAGGGCAAGGCCATGAGACAAAGTCTCATTCCATGTGTCATACATGGTTTGCACTGGGAAGACCCAAAATGCAGTGTGGAGACTAGAAAGTCTGTGCCAGCGGGACGAAGGATCTGTGCCAGCAGGCTGAGAGATCTGCCCTGGAACTATGAAGTGATATTCAAAGTAAAACCAGAGCTCCTCTGAAAAGTACCACTGCCATCTTCAGGAGCAGTGAGGTCCTGAGCTCCTCCAGTGACGAGAACACTGGCAAAGCAAGAGCAACGAGCTTCTCCAAGAGACTGAGCAGTGCGCATCAAACCTAGAGCTTCTGCTGAGTGAACCATAGCCATTCTCAGGAACAACAGGGTCCTGAGCTCCTCTGAAGTTGAGAATAGCCAAATTCATCAGAAAAGCCAGCACAGCAAGCTGCTTCATGAGAACAAATGGCTCCTTACATTTCCCAAGCAGCTTCCTGGCAGTTTTTGTCTTTCCTCTCCTGTTCTTTTTTTTTTTTTTTTTTTTTTTTTTTTTATGTTATGACCGGCTCAGCCTGCTCCAGGGGAGGCACTGGCACAGCATGTGGTGCTGGGGATTGAACCTCGGTCCTTGTGGTTGCCTAAGCTTTCTTAAGGAGATGCTTTAGACCACTGAGCCATCTCACCAGCCCTCCTGTTCTTTTTTTGTTGGCAATAGTTCTCAGATGGGCCTTCCACAGAGTATCATGCTAATTCAGTTTAGCTAAACGTCACAAGTTGACCACCTTTGCCAATCGACCACTAAATCCCTCTCAAAATTTAAAGAAAAATGTAATTGTGCCCAATATTGCTGTTTAGATATAGTTACTGCAAACACTTTAAACACCTGTAGAGATATCTCCGCATTGAGAGGTTCAGTCATGCTAGTCTTTAAAATTTGCTTTTGTCAAACAAAATTATGAACGTATTTCTAGATCAATAAGTAAAATTCTACTTTACTGTTTTATTACATAGATAAGATCTCATTACTTTGTTACTAATTTTTGAATCTTATGCTAAAATATTTAGTTTATGTTCAACTTTTGCTATTAAAATAAGCATTAAGGATAAGCAGAATCCAGTTCAATAGGAAACATGATACTAATGAAATTAGTATTAAATTTAAATATTAGTTAAATATTTAAGCACTATTGAATTTAATCTTTTTTTTTTTTTTTTCCAAGAGTCTAACATTCCAAGAAGCAGCAAGAACACTCGTCATACCAATTCCCATAACTTTTGGGCTTAGGTCCTACAGAGGTTGAACTGATACGCAGATGGTCCTACAGAGGTTGAACTGATACGCAGATGGTCCTACAGAGGTTGAACTGATACGCAGATTACACTTGTTGCAAAGAGAAAATACCGAATGGATAAAAAAATACTTTCATAACTATAGTAATCCATTGCTAACTTATTTTATGAAATTTCTTCATAACATCTGCAAAAGCAATAAACCAATTATGACAACCATCTGGAGCAGTGCAGACAGGGAGATTTAGTTCTAAAGATTCTACTCTGAATAGCGGACACTGTCATAGATAGCATGTGAGGAAACTGAAGATATTAAGTGACCCATTATGAATAAGAAAAAGGACAGAGGATTTCCTGAAGGAAACTGCTCATTACAGAATCAAACAGAATCACAAGGAGATTCGCTGCTGAAACCGCTGAGTCTCCACCTCCATAGATGAGGGGTTCTGCCCTGGGAGGCAGGCTAGCCTGAGTGACTGAGGGGAGCCGCTCGGCCAATGCCTCATCCCACACCTTGGGCAAAGCACTCGCACCTGTAGAGTGCTGAACTTTTAATAAAAATAGGAAGGGAGTTCACTTTTCACCACCAGCCCACCCACATAGCTACAGCTTGCTGTAGGAGCACAGCCAGGGAAAAGCTTGGAGCAAAAAGCAGGCTAACTCTCCCAGTCTCAGCTCTGCCTCACCTACCAGTGGCTCAGCAGACTGATGAAAGACAATTAGATTCAGAGATAAATTTTGTCATCCCCTGGGCTGGAGAAGATAAAACCAATTCAAACCCAAGGCCTAGAATCTGTCTCTGTTCCTCACAGGACCATTTCTCGCCTCTGCTCTGTTCAACTTCATGGTGAATAAGACAGAGTGCAGCTGGGTAGCTAAGAAGGGACTCAGAGACAGAGTACCCTGTTTTAATTATCATCTCTGCTACTTAAGGGCTTGCTGGTCTTTAGAAAGTGTGTTAGCTCTCTAGGTTTAGTTTCCTCGTGCGTAAATTCTGTAAACTGTTTTGTTACAGACGAGCTTATTTGTGGGAAGCAGTGCCACGCCTGCCAAATGATAACTCCTACCAGGAGCTATCCTCGCTCTCCTCCCCTCCTTCTTTCCTCTTCCTGCAAAAATTAACATAAATATTATTATCCTAATATTTCAAAAATATTTTTTCCTGTAGCAGGTTTATTTGTACAGAGAACACAGGAGGACACCAGCCCCATACAGATGGCACTCCAGGGGTCACACCAGTCCTTCCGTTTTTGTATGAGCAGATAAAGAGGCTTGTACTGTGGAGCATTCAAAGGTGTCTGGGCACCTTTGGGGGCCTGGGCTGCAGCAGAAGCGGGAGCCTGGACGTTCGCTGGAATAAAAGCTGGAGCCTGAGCCTTAGTTGAAGCCTGGGCCATAGGCCGGCAAGCCTTGCGACTCTTGGCAATACCAGCTCAGATACACTTCCCAAGCTTAGAGTGGGCAATACAGGCAAGTCAAGCCAGCCTGTGGTTTACTCCCTTTGGGATGATCTTGGGCTTGACCTCGTTGGGCTTGAGGAGAGCCTCGAAAGCCTCAGTGTGTGCACTCACACCCTTGACACTGTTTGCCTGCATCTTCTTGAAGCCCTTCTTGTGCTTCTTGGCAAAACACATTTTTCTAAGGAATGTGGTATCTACCCACTTCAGAGATTTGCATCTTTGTGACCGCGGTTTCTTGATGCTATTTTTGTGCCATCTTCAGGACTGGTTGTGCATGGTGTGGTTCTTGCACTTGGCCATAACTGCACTGGAAACTGCGGCTGGCCTCAGAAATACTAATGTTTTCTAATTCCATCAAAACGAAATTTCAAAACCTTTCTCTTGATACCTTGTCACCATTATGAGTGTACAAATATTGAATTGTTGCAAAACGTATGAAATAATGACAATAAGTGAAGATCAAAAAGGAAGAAATAATCTTATTTTCCCTGGACTGCTGGGGAAATTCAAAGGCCAGTATACTCCAAGGTTATTGTGACTGTTTCTTATATTCTATCAGATTCTTAGCGGTATTATTATCCTAAATGCTCAGTTTTTCTATCTATAAACTGAAACACATATCTGGGACATTTTTGAGTACTAAGTTCTGAAATGTTTTTTGTTGTGTTTTGTTTTTGTCTTTCTGAAACAGGGTCTCACTACAAAGTTCAGGCTGGCCTTGAGCTCACTTTTGTAGCCCAGGCTGGTCTCGAACTTGCACAGATCCTCCTGCCTCAGCCTCCCGGGTGCTGGGATTACAGGCGTGCGCCACCATGCCCGGCTTAGGTACAACATTTAGAATGGTTTCAACGTTTATATGCTTTCAAACTTCATATTGAAACTTTATTGTCAGGATGGTAGGATTTAGAGCTGGGTCCTCTTGGGGAGTAATGAAGTCACAAGTGCTCTCTGCTCCCGAAAGAGGCCAATGCCCTTACAAAAAAGGGCTGGGAGAGCACTCTGGTCCTTCCACCTCTCTGGTGCTAGGACTTAGCATTCATCTCTTTCCATAGTGAAAATACAGCCACATGACACCATCCAGCAATAAAGAGCTAGCTCCCCCTGGACCGGGGATCTGGCAAGCTGTTTGGATCTTTGTCTTCTTGGTCTCAGGGATCATGAAGGCCCTTTGCTACTGCTAATGAATTATCATGCTGAGGTCACAGACCATTATAGCAGTCGTCATAGACCAAGAGCATACAGAAAAGCAAATGCATTAGTTAAGGGATTTCACAGCAGTGCTACTTGTGAAAATAAGCTAACCTACTCTTCAGCAAGTAGGAAGGATGCATCTTCTTTTTTAAAAAAGAGTTTTACACTTTTGTTCCTCTTAAATCTATTCATTGACATAATCATTGGATAAATGTGCTTCCTGAGCTTTGTGGGACAGGGATCAGTGTAAGAATTGTTTCATCAATGTACTGTGGCCCCAAAATGGGTGACAATCTCATTTAGGCAAATAGATGCCGAGAGGTAGATTTTCTTTCTTTCTTTTCTTTTTTTTTAATGTCTAAACTTTCTTTCTTTCTATTATGGCCAGCTCAGCCTGCCCTGGGGGTGGGGCTGGCATAGCATGTGGTGCCAGGGATGGAACCACAGTTCCTGCCGCTGCCTAAACTTTCCTAAGCAGGCACTTTAGACTACTGAGCCATCCCTCCAGCCCTCTTTCTTTCTTTCTTTCTTTCTTCATTTATTTTGCATATCTGTTCTCACTATTCAGCTCAGACTCCTAATGATACTCCTATTTTCAGCGCCTCCAGCGTTGGGATTACAAGTGTGTACCACCACACCCAGTCTCAGTGGTCATCTCAGCGTGCCCAGGGGCAGGGCCGGCAGGACATGTAGTGCTGGGGGAGAGAACCCTGGCCCCTGTGCTTGCCTAAGCAGGCACTTAGTCTTCTGAGCTATCTCACCAGCCCTATTTCTTTTCAAATGGGAAACAAGAGATGGAGGGAGAGGAGAGTAAAAGTGGATGTGAGAAGAATTAAAACACGTCATGCACACATTTCAACTTCCCACAAAGCACATCATCATTCTGCATCATGCGCTTATTCAAGAAAACTCCAGCCTCAGGAGCTCACTCCTTCAGTTGGCCAGGGCCCCCTGCTCTAGGAGAGAGCACTGGGTGGCAGAGGCCTCGGGGGAGCCCAGCCTTTCCCCTGCATCTGTCCACAGCCCTGCACTTGGATGACGTGGCTTAGCTTGTGTGCCAAGACTTTCTAGGCTCAGTCTCCTTTGACCTCTTGGTTTCAGCTGTCCACTGCTTGGCATAGTTTCCTGAATTCTCAGTCTCAGATATACACTTCTGTATAACTTTCTGGTTCCATAAGTCCCAAGTACATGTCTCTTCACTGTCATCCATGCTAGGAATGATTATTCCAGTTTATTCCACTTTCAAACTATAATGCATTCCTTCCCCAGCCTGACCTCCAGTTGCCCCTGAGGAGTACATTCTCTGTCCCCTGCCAACATGAAGTATAGCCATGGGATGAGCAATGAAAGCTGAAATGTTGTACAACTATGTGGCCCGTGGTCCGTTGGTGGACCTTTGCTCAGATTGTGAGTTCAAGTATTTCCGCATTCACGTGGCTGACCACGGGAGAGAATGAATTCCCTGAGATGTCAGCATTAGCGAAGTGGCTCCTGCCTCCTGTTTGTTGCTTTGCCATGAAGAAAAGGAAAGAAAACTGTGTGAGCAAAATAAGGAAACATATGTCTACAGACTGCCAGTTTGTTCCAGTTCATGCCTAGAGTCCCTTCAGCCTGGTAGAAGTGAGCTAAGTTAATGCCCGGAGGCAGCAGAGTGAGCTCATCCCCCAGCAGCCCCACAGCCACACCGTCACCCTCACACGCACCACACCGTGGCCAGGACCCCTCCCCTCCCCTCTCCTGCCGAAGGATTAGCTCTGTACTAAGCCTGTGACCAATCTTGGCTTGAGGCAAAACCTAAGTAGTTCCATGCTCCTTGTCACCCCTCCCCAAGTTCAATGCATTTTAATGAGTATCAGGTACTCTTCTTTGGGGCTGGGCTTACTGCATGCCCCCGGGCCCATATCTTGCCGCACAACATTCTCAGGTGTGGTAATTCTCTAGAATGACTCACGGAACATATCGAAGCACTAGACTTAAAATCAGAGGGGTTTCTGTGGCAAATACATACTAATCAAACCCTTGTCTTCCTCACGGGGAGGAAAAGCAGGTAGTGCTCTTCTCCTAGGACATCAGTGTGTGAAAGTGGGGGAATGGTGGTGGCCAGGAAACACGATGGATTTTCCTAAAATTTAACCACTAGGCAAGACTGGTTGAATCTTTGACATGAGACGCAATCTCCAGTCTAAGCCCATTCACATCAGACTGCCATCCTGCAGCTCCAGGACCCAGCCTTCTCTCAGCATGGTGACCAGGCCCACACTGTTAGAATAATGATGTAATACGTTCCTCTGGGCCCACAATATATTTAAAAGTTTCTTGTACTTTTCAGGTACTTATTTGAAGAGAATGCAAAAAAGTTAAAAAAAAAAAAAAGAATTTCACTAAACAAAATGAAAGGAATTCTGGGCTGGGGATAGGTCAGAGGGAGACACACTACCTGGAGAGCACAAGTACCCAAATTTGATCCCTGGCCACATATGCCACGATGGCCCCAGGACTGGACATGAAGCCACATGGCTATAATCCAAGCGCTAGGGTGGGTGAAACAGGAGGGTTGCTGTGAGTTGAAGACCAGCCTGAATGCTACAAAAGGGAGCACAAGACTAGCATGAACTGCACAGTGAGGGCCTATCTAAAAAAATAATAATAATAATCAACAATGGTTGTTATATTGAACACTGTTGTCTTCAAATTAGTTGCTCAGATTTGTCAAAAAAAAAAAAAATACAAAATTAAAGAGGAAAAAAAAATTTGAGCACTATAGACCAGTGGAAATCGGTAGTACTATTATCCAAGCTGTCCTCTGTATGTACATATAAATTTTTTCCCTTCCTTTTATCTTTCTTTTCTCCCTTTTGTCATCCCAGGTCTTCCTTCCCTTAGAACAAACCATTTCTTTCCCTTTCACAGAATCCATAATACCTTTCACTCAGGACATTTTAAGAGCTTAGAGGTTATTCACAAACAACCAGAGACAAAGGACAGATGGATTCATTATTAGATAAGGTTTCAATTTACCATCACTAAGTTAGCAAAACTGTGGTGTCAGGCAGCTCTGTCTATAAACCTGATGTCCCTTCCACTAAAACAACAATTTACAAACTTTTCTGTTGTGAGCATCACTGGAGGAGATTTAAAAATTACAGGAGTCTGTACCTGACCTGGAGAGACACTAAATCCTTTGAGGACTGAGCATAATTTGTAAATCTCTAATTTATTGAAATCTATTGATTTTCATTGATTTCAATTTTAAAAAATGTGGAAAAAATACTACACTCAACAAGAGCTCTGTTATGTGCCCCAAATTCCAAGTGAGCTACATTTCTAGAAGAGTATTCAGTAGTTCACAACTTACAGCAAGTAATTTGGAATGTGATAGTTTCCTCCTAACAAAAAGTGTTTCACTTGAGAATTAGATGATAATCTACTTGGCCCACCATCATAGGAGATCCATCATATAATATACTATAAAATTTTCATAGTAACAAATTCTGCAAGTAGTAACAACATACATATGGTACACACTTTAGCACACAGGATGTTTTTGTGCACACCATCTCCTTTAAGCTTTACAATCAAAAGCAGGCAATGAGTGAGGCCACCAAATGCAAGATCAGCGATGGGACTGAAGAAGGTCACACAGCTCTTGGTCCAGTACTTATCCCACATTGCTACAGACTGTGGTCCAAGGGCCACAGTAACTTCCTGATACTTCTATAAAATGAGATGGAAGATCAGCAACTCAGAGAGCAATTCATCAAGCAGGACTGAGAGATGGGCACACTAAAAATAAAAAGCACTTGCTAAACTCTCCTGAGAGAGGTGACAGCCAGCATCCCTTCCAATGAAGGATTCAGATCTGCAAAGCATGCCCATGAGCTTTTCGTAAACTACAGATAAACACATTTCTTCTCAAGCTACTTGATAAGCACGTTAATAACCACTTTCCACAATGCAATGGATGGCGTACTTAGACCATGAGAAGGTGAAGCCATCAGTAAAAGCCACTGGAGTGTGGGAAAGCAGTGAATTAGCTAGTTGCTATTAGCAGATATGCACTGTTTGGTCCAGGCTTCCAGAACATCCTTTCAGAATAAACAACACTAGGGAGGTGGCTGCATGGAAGATTATAGCACAGAAGGAGAGCCTGAGTGAGTACCACACCATGTCGCACTATCAAGGAACACCAGATGTCTGCCTGTGAGCAAGGGTCATCTACTTCAGTTCACACAGAAAAATATTTTGTTGAAATGAAGCAAGCCCAGCTGAGCTGCAAAAGGCTCAAGTCAACAGCTTCCAACATTGCCAGCTATTATGGACTGTTGGCCTATTCATACAGCTACTTTCTCTTAGTTCAGTGAGAAGAAAGATTTGTACTTACAGTATCTAGGCAAGATACCAAGTCTGCATCGTGTACTCTGAACAACTACTATGAAGAAAACAATATGCGATGTATTTATTACTGTACCTATCCCACTAACCTGTTGTGAAACTGTCTCATTGCTATTTATTTCTCTTTAAAATTATTTTTTTAAAAATGAAACAAGTCTGTGTTCGCTACAGACTTCAGAAAACATCTGGGTGTGAAAGTCCCATTCCATGGGAAAGAGTAGAGAGGAACCACCACATTTCTCTTTGACAAGTGTTACCAATAACTTGATCTTTCAGAAAATCTACAAGGGCCAGGGAAATAGCTAGGTGGTCAAAGTACCTATCTGGCAAACTAGGATCTGGGTACAATCCCTGGAACTGCATGCAGTGACAGCCTGGGCCCCCACACTTGCCATGCCCACCACTAAAACCTGGAGTGGTGGCACACACCTGTAACCCCAGCACTGCAGAGGCTGAAACAGAAGGATCACTATGAGTCTGAACTATAAGGCAAAATCCTGAACCAAATAAATATAAACCTTTAAAGAAAAAAAAAAAAAAAAGAAGAAGACGAAAGTAAAAGAAAATTGCCAATAAATAGAGATGTAATCCAGGCACAAAGTATTTTGAGCTAGGAAACTTAGAAATTAGGAAGGAAGAAAGAGAAAAACATTCTCCTCTATTTGTAAGATAGATATTTTTACCATTGAGATAAAAGAAATTGTCTAAATCTCCTTAAAAATCAACAATAAAACCTGCAATTTGGTGTTCAATACCAGTGTTAGTATGATTTGGTCTTCAAGACAAGCACTTACAAAGAACACACAGATATGACTTCGAGTATCTACAGCTACTTAATGGTTTTGTACATCTGTGCGTACAGGTTTTTAAATTAGATTTCATTGCTCACAAGTAACAGAAGAGAGTAAGTAGCATCTTTGTATTTTATTTTGTTCTTGATTTATTTAGACTTTGGGGTTTTCACATAAGAGACACAGTGCATATTTAGGCCTGCGTGCCTGATTATTTTGCTTAACATTATGATCTCAAGAGCGACACATTTTGGCCTGGCAGGATGGCTCAGTGGTCTAAAGCCCCTGCTTAGGAAAGCTTAGGCGACTGCAGGGACCATGGTTTAATCCCCAGCACCACATGCTGTGCCAGCCCTGCCCTCAGGGCAGGCTGAGCTGGCCATAAGAATAAGTAAACAAACAAAAGTTCTGAAACAAGAAAATAAAATAAAATTCAAAAAAAAGAGTGACCCATTTTGCTTAAAATGGTTCAAATTTATTCTTTATAAGGAGCAGTGATACAGCACAGCAGACTAAGCTTCTCCTTAGGAAAACATAGGGACCAGGCTTGATCCCCAGCACCACATGGTGCACCAGCACCTGCAGGCATGCTGAACCAGCAGCAGAGTCTGGGCGTGGCAGCACAAACCTGTATCCCAGCGCTGGGAAGGCTGACGGCCAGAGGATCACTATGAGTCTGAGCTGTGTGGTGAGACCCTATACCAAATACATGTAAAAAATAACAAAAAGATAAAATAAATTAATTTATCCTTTCTAACAAAGTAGTACTCAATTGCATATAACTATTACATTTTTTTAGTTAGCAGAGAGGCTGAGGTTTATTAAAGTGGCAACCAAGATTCAGAAGGTCAAAGGACTGAGATTCCATTTAAACACCAAAATTTGAAAGATTTGCTAGTATCAGTTTAATTTAAAAGACCTACAGCCGGGCATGGTGGCGCACGTCTGTAATCCCAGCACTTGGGAGGCTGAGGCAGGAGGATCAGTGTGAGTTCGAGACCAGCCTGGGCTATAAAAGTGAGCTGAAGGCCAACCTGAACTGCACAGCGAGACCCTGTCTCAAAAAGACAATAAATAAATAAATAAATAAATAAATAAATAAATAAATAAATAAATAAAAGACCTACAAATCAATCACTTTATTTTTTGGTTTTGCTAACGTCCACTTCCTACAGGTATTCTGATTCCACTTTGTATGCCAACATATGGAAACCTCATGTCTTCATGGACTGTGGCCAGGAAGGAAATTGTGCTATCAGTAAGGAAAGGAAAAGATGACAGAAAACATGCAAAGGTGCCCTCACAGGGACCACTGAAGGAATTCACACCCACTGGCGCCAGATCTCCTGCGTTTCAAAACTCACTACCGCCTCAGATTCACTAAACACCATATTGGCATACTAGCCTTCTATAATGAAGGCAGAATGCACCAAGACTTACTGTGTCTATGAGTACATCTATCTGGTTGTCACTTAGTGGAGCCTGTTTGCTAGTCAAGCTGCCTGTTCCTGGTACTGGAGGTTCAGAAATTAATAATGCATGGTTCCCTGCCCCTGTGGAGATCACCACGTATAGATGAAGCTGTGAAGAGGTAGAAATAAGGCGTTTTGGGAATTATGAACTGTGTCATTTGAGTCATCACTACTTCTTCAATTACATTCTTCCAGACAATGTCTCTTTTAAATGGAAGAGTTATGAAGTTTCTTTTTCTTTCTTTTTCTTTTTTTCTTTCTTTTTTTGCTGGCTCAGATTGTCTAAAGGGTGGAGTTGGAGATCAAACTGCCATCCCCTGTGCCTGACTGGGGTAGTCCCCGCAGGTGCTGTAACCACTAGATGAGCTGATAACCCACTACTGTTATGGACTGTAGAACTATATATTCAGCTACTTTCTCTTTGTGCAATGAAAAGAAAGATCAGTACTAATGGTGATTAGACAAGAAATCACGTCTCCATCTTGTACTCTGATCAACTGCAATGGAGACAACAACATGCAATGTAGTAATTATTGCATCTGGCCTAATTATTGCATCTGGCCTTCTGTCCTATTGTGAAACTGTCTCATTTCTATCTCTATCACATTAATATTAATAAAAACAAACTAAAAAAACCCTAAAACATGAAAATAAAAAGAGTGAGTTTGAAAGAAGCTCAAAATACATAAGTTCAGGAGTTGACAAAGCAAAGGTGTTGTTAGTAAAGGAACAAGGCTACTCCCTCTTGAATGGAATTAAGACCCTTATTTAAAAAATAAATCTTCACACAGCAATGGGCCAGTGTGGCTTCTGCCGTCCATCCCCCAAGGAGCGCTGTTCCCTCCATGGGAGGGAGCAGCAAGGTGCCCTCATGGAAGCACAGAACAGTCCTCACCACACAAGCGAAGCCCCAGGCACCTTGTTTTGGCCTTCCCAAATCCAGAGCTGTGAAGGAGGAATTTCTGTCATCAGTCATTGCTCAGTGAAGCAACTCAAACAGACTCAGACCATGAGGTGGGGATGTCAACCAGGCAAAGTGCCCGCTCTGCCCAGTGCTGTTCTTCTACAGAAGTTTTCACTCCTGCTCTCAGAGGGCTTTCATTGTGGTTCTTTATCTTGCACGCATTTTCCCAGTACACAATGAAAAGGCTGCACTGTAGCTCTGGTCCATAAGCCAGCAGTGGTGAAAGGAAATTGTTATAGATATAGACAGATACTAGACAGATAGATAGATGATAGATAGATAGATGATAGATACATAGATAGATAATAGATTGATAGATAGGTTAGCTAATGGATTGGAATCATTAAAAAAGACAATATTGTTAGACACAAGAAAGGTTTTCATACCTGCTTTCTGGAGTTAGTGATATTCCAGAGTCAACCGTTAAGAATGGCTACAAATTTGGGAGTTTCCTAACTGTCTTTTGAATTTTTTGATATTTTTCTTCTTTTATTTCAGCTTATTAATACACACAAGGAGTGTAAATAGTATATATTGCAAATACGTCCCCAGATTTGGTAGCTGGAAATCTATAGCTGAATTTAAAGAATATTTGTTGACATTCTTTAGCAGTTAGGACCTGAGGCGAAGCACTTGCTTCCACAGCAGGGCTGTGTCTCACCACTGACCAAGGCCAGGGAGATGAGATCCATTCATGCTGCCCAAAGAAAGGCGTTTTAGTTACTTTTCTCCTGTGCTGGGATAAAATGTCCTACACCTAAACTGAAAGGACAAAAGGTTGATTTAACTCACAGCTTGCAGAAGTTTCAGTGCATAATCTGCTGGCTCTAAGTCGGGGTGGCTTGGCAGAGGGGCAACAGTTCAAGGCAGCAGAAGAGAAGAAAACAAGAACAAAAGAAGGAGGGGAGAGCAAGCCTCTTTTCCTCCCTTGTATTGTACTCAGGCTCCCTCCCCTAAGGCAGAACAGCGCTCACACCATCTCCCTGTCCTGCTCTTGGAAGTGCCCTTGCCCCCTGACGAGCTGCTTGCTTAAACTTCTAAACTGGTCAAGCTGACACAGTGAACAACATCTGAGAACCAAGGGCATGTGCTTTATTCCCCAAAGCATAGAACTGCTGAGTTACTTAGTTCAACTTGTAGAAGTCTCAAGTGGACACAAGTTATCAACCATTACAGCAGCCAGGAGGGTGCTGAGCAGGAACGAGTAATGGAGAGCTGTCCACCCTGTTTCAAAATTAAAATCTTGGACCAGGTAAGTAGCTCTGCCATCTAAGCACCTATCTGCGAAGTAAAAGGACTCGAGTTCAATCCTTGGTACCACACGCTAGTTTGCCCCAGAACCCCAGGTGTGCCTAGCTATCCCAAAACTGGGCATGGTGACACACCCTTGCAATCCTAGCACTCGGGAGGCTGAGACAGGAGGATCACTGAGTCTGATCTGCATAGTGAGACCCTGTATTAAATATATAGTTATATTTTTAAGTTTACAAAACTAAAATCCCACTGCAGGCAATTCCTGAGCTTTTACTTATTATCAGGTCTTTCAAAACAGTGTGGTGACAAACTCAAAACACGTTTTTCATGACTGCTTGAGAATCTTACTTACAAGAAACTTCTGAGGCTCTACTTTCAGTAATGAGTCAACGAATAGGAAGTTGAGTAATCGAAGGGAAGGTAAAGCTGACTCTGTGTTTTGTGAAATGCTGAAATGAAAGAAGTTTCCAAATGGTTTATTAATATCCTACACACAATATACTCACCCATCAGTGTCACTTTTCCCTATTTCCTAGTGATATCTACTCCTACCCCACCCCACCAACATCAGTCTTCATAGGCATCCTATTTGCCCAGTTGGGGCGACTCATGGAATATGTGTTATCTAAAAATGAGAATATATATATATATATATATATATATATATATATATTTCAATTTGTGTGAGAAATCATAGCCTTAGAAAGTTATGCATGCGTCTGTGTGCATATGCAATAAACCTACAAGAAATCATTACCTTTTCTAAGCAAAGATCAAAATGAGATCACACTAGCTAAAGATGGTGACTAAAAATAAGAACTTGATAATTAGCTGCTTTCTAGAACTACAGAAAAATCTATTTCTTTGGACAGAAGATGGGGCCAGCATGAGTTTCTCAAAGCACCTGAATCAATTCTACCTCACTCTGATTTATGCCTTCCATTTATCTCCAACACATTCCTCCTCTGGGATCCTCAAAGTGATGCTCACTTTAACCCTGGGAGGGCTCCGTGGAGCTAAAGCTCTCCCACCTCCAGATAGATGGAAAAACAGGATACAGCGCCAACGCACTACCACTGTTAATATTTGGCGCAGTTAAAGTCAGAGTGGAATAAAACAATGTTTCATGTGTTCAATCTATATGTAAACTTGGTCAATCTACTTTGAAAATGACTAATTTGTGAATATTTATGCTTATGCCATTTATATGTGAGAAATTTGTGCCTTTAGATAATGGTTGAAAAACAGCATTGTGATGTTTTAGGAAACCAAGTGACTGAGAACGTAGGCCCTCTCCTGTTTGAAGAATAATAAAAATCAAAAACAAATAAAAAACAAAACAAAACAAGAAACCTCTACTCCAATAAAAAGAAGTGAAACTGATCTGAAAGATAACAATTTTCAAGAATTTATATTCAGAATATTAAAGAATCTTATAAACTATCTTCAAAATGTATAATTTTTTAATTACTAAAAGATGAAAGACCAACATTACATTGCTTAGATGTGGGATTATGCTGCAAGAGCCAAACATCTGCATCCATCTAGGTACTGGTGTCTTTGTTGATACAGGTGTGATTTACATCTTCATATATTTCCTGTTCTTAGTTCCTTAGAGAAGAATTTATATGGTAAAGAGTAGTTAGCATAGTACCGCTTTCTGTAATAAGAAAACAAACAAACAAAAGACAATGAATACAGCAATTTAACACAATGAATATTTCTTGTTCATGTAACAGATTATTCTTTTTTCATACTTTTCAAGGAAACTTGAGTTCATTTCACTTCATGGAAATCCTGCCTAGCCCAACTGTGGTCCACATCCACTAGACCAAATGAGAATTAAGATCAGTGAGGCATAATAATTCCAGCCAAGCTTAACACTCACTCCACTGGGCAAATCAGACCCACACACACCTGACTGGAAATGCACTGGCCAGATGAATAGCCAAGACCCAGCACAAAAGCTCTGCTTTGCAAATTTAAAAAATCTAATAATAAAGTAAAAATTTAAAAAAAATCATTTAATATAGTGTTTTCAGATCTGGTTGGGGATCAGTACATCCATATCCTGAGTCGCTTATTTTAAAATATATAAGGACTTGTTAGGTTGTAGAAACAGTTTGTCATTTGTGAATCAATTTCAATGCTTAGGGATTAGAAGGGTAAGGTGGTGCTGATAGTGCCTGACGTGGAGTAGGTACATTTCTTAAAGAAGAAACTAAGGCACCGAGAATGACATTTGGAAGCTGTCAACAGCAACCAAAAGAGCTGGAAGCCTGGCAAACACAGCCAGGGCCTTCTCCCTGTCGCACCAGCCTGAGATGGGCTAGAAGATGTGAGGACCACTGTGATATGGCTGAACTAAGTGAGGCTTCTGGTGACGGTGCTCAAAGCCACGTTTTCAGAAGCACTATATTCTATAACGATGGCTTTCGTTGTTGCTCTCCAATTTTGTTACTTTAACACACTTCAAAACTGAGAGTGGAGTCACCGTCCGTCCCAACCAATTGTCCTCCTTCTAGAGTTTTGCATCCTAAGGATCAGTGTCATGTTCCACTCAGTCGTGTGCATCTGAAATCTAAAAATCAAGTCCAACTCCGTTCTCTTCCTCACTTTTCTTTGCTGTAATCCAATTCTTACCTGCCTGCTTCACTCAAACCCTTAGCTCCCATTGGCCCGTCACCACCTCAGTCAACACGGTCAGTGCCTGTTCAGTTTGCTGAACACCCTCCCTACGGTACCATTCATCATGCTCCTTGGAATGGCCTTTCCAAAACACACTGGATAAACCCCGCAACCTTAGCGCTTCTTAGCAACCCTGGGTGTGTCGCGCGGGCCCCGCAACAGCTTCAGAGCAGACTGCAGCCCAACAGCCACGGTCACGTGTCCTTCCCTGGTCCTCCGGAGTGCCCCGGGCTCGCCTCTGCATAGGCAGGCTCCTGTGACCACAGCGCCTCCTCCTATCAGCGTGGGAAGCTATGTTCACTCTAAGCCTCACTACCTTCAGAGTCACATTCCTTCCCATAAAACAAAACTAAAAGAAATCTCAGTAATGTTTGTTTAAAAGATGGAATGAATTAAATATATAGGGGTTATTTGAAAAAGCCAATTCTTCTATTGAACCCCAAATTTTTAAATTTGTCTTAAATAACTTCAAATTAAAACTCTGAAGGAATTATATACCTTACTTCATAAAGTCATAAAAATCACTTTACATAGTCCTAGGTGAACCAATTTTTAATTACTGTCAAGGTAACAATATCTTTAGAATGCAGCAACTTATACATGTTGAACTATTATACAGTTTCCAAGACTTCTACATTTTTCTATAACTCTTTGAATAATTGCCTTAAAATAAATAATAAATATACATGCTTCCATGAG
This sequence comes from Myocastor coypus, assembly GCA_004027025.1. NCBI lineage: Eukaryota > Metazoa > Chordata > Mammalia > Rodentia > Myocastoridae > Myocastor > Myocastor coypus. The sequence continues at coordinate 69,065 of PVJA010001917.1, forward strand.
CTCTGGCATGAGAAAAGGAATGAATATAAATAAAAGAACAGGTCATAGGGCACTAATTAGCACCTAATTTACAAAAGAAGAATGCAGTATTTAGTAATTTGACTATGAATTAAACTTTCCTGTGATATATAAGTCCAAAGCAAAGCCATGTGTGTTTGTAAGATCAATGTTATTCTAATAAGAGCACTCTTAAGGAAACTAGTGCTTTCAAAGAATAAATATTTTTGTATAAAAATAGCATAAAAGCAAGATTTAAAAAGAAAATATAAAGCAAATTTATTTTTGTGTAATAAAAGTTTGAAAATAGAGTAAGATTCTGCAGGGAAAATGTTTAAACCACTATTTTGCCTTCAGAGAGAAATATTTTTAAAATACATTTATTTGCTTGATACAGGTTCTCACTACGCAGCTCAGACTCGTAGTGATCCTACTGTCTCAGCCTCCTCAGCACTGAAGTTATAGGTCCGCTCCACCATGACCAGGGTTCAGGAATAGGCCTGAAGCACCCGGGGTTCCAGGGCTGGCACAACATGTAGTACTGGAGATCAAGTCCAGGTCCTTGTACTTGCCAGGCATGTATTTAGACCACCAAGCTATCTCCCTAGCACCAGAACTATTATTTAAATCTCAAATTAATCAAACATTTTATTGGTATGTCAGAATAAAACACACTTGAAAAAAATTTTAGAACAAATAGTATTAAAAGCTAAAAGCCTTGGGGTCTGGGGAGATAGCTCAGTGGAATAAGTGCCTGCCTGGCAAGCCCAAGGTCATGAGTTCAATCCCTGGTACCACAAGAAAAAATTCAAAAAGCCTTAGATGTACAATGAGTTCCTTAGCAAAAGTTACTTAATAACAACTAGTGAAAATCCACTTCATCTAATTCTCTCTTGGGAGTCTATATAATTCTTAGCTACATGCATGATGATAATTTCCAGGAGGAAGCAACAGTCATTTTTGTAAAATTCTCAGCAGGAAGGGTCTTTTTCTTCAGCTGAAGAAGTAACTGGACTGAAGCCAGCAGCTGTGATCATTTTCTCCCAGGAATTTCTAGGATGAAGAACCTGTGCTTTAGCTTTAGACAGACCTGCTCATGCCTACTGCTGGTCCCTTCTGTCTGGCATTTGGGAAGCAGGTAATTCCAACCTGCGTTTCCTCCTCAGCTACCTCAGAAGATGACTGAGAGCATTCAATAAGCTGGAGAACAGGAACTAAGACTCAAACTGATGGAATCTGCCCGCAGAACCTCCTCTTTCAACCAACAGTTTCTAACACTGAATCGAAACTAGCCAACAAAAATGAATGACAGAATTAGACCCTACTAGGTCACACGAGAGGACTGACGGTGAAAGGGGTTCCATCATGAGGCAGTGCATTAAATGCTACTGGGTGACCCTACCCAGGACAGGGAAAACTGTGGACTGGGGGAGTCACATACAGCTCTGCTATTTGATGCTTTTATACTTTTCTCATCAAGAAGGATCACTGCCTTCCTCTTATCTGGGAAGCAGGTATAGTTTCAAGGGTTCTGTCACCCACAGCATCCGCTTTGAAGCTGGGAATGTCTTTCCAAGTAAGAGCAAGGATTCCTGTCTTCTGAGCTGCATAGGATTCTGTCCTGGCTTTAAACCCACTTTCATCATCTGGTAGTCACCAGGCCTTGTACTTGAGATGGGGCTTCTTCTTGAAAGAGTTTGTTCCACCTGAATTTTTCTGCCTCTGGTTTCACACCAGGCTTGGATAAGAAGCCAAATGCATAGTTCTTGATTGGAATCCTTGAGAGTGGTGAAGCACTTTGCAATAAACACCTCTGCTCTCCTAAGAGCCTTCAGAGGGGCTTTGAAATTACCATCTCTTTCAGCATATCAAAATTAGAATTTTCTTAAATTTTTAAATGAAACATTTTTATATGAAAAACTTTAGCATTAAATGTAGAAGAGGACATCAACCTGAAGAATTCTGAGATGGAAATGGGCCTCATCACAAACAAAGGTGGCACAAGAAACAACAGGTTCCAAGACTCTGTTCACATGGAAGGAAGAAATTTTCTGTACCAAGGAACAAAAGGCTTGGTTTCCTAGAGTAGAAAAACTGACAGAGGTGGAGACCAAAGCTACCCCAAGGCATCACTTGCAGTCTACATGGAAGCCACCCTGTTGTCCTAAAGAGATGAACTGCCACGTCAAACAACAGGTCCCTTATACTTAAATAAGGATGGAACTTGATGAGATTCTTGTTATGTGAATCACAGCAAAGGGATGAGCCTATAGTGGACAGAGGGAGAAAAGCGCACCCCAACAATCAGAACCTCAGTGAGGTGAAGAGAGCGGGGCCAGCATTCCAGATACCCCCAGGCACAGAAATCTCATTGTTTGCATCCTGGAAAACTACAGAATCTTAACAAGGGAACATTATTTTATAGAAGAGAACAGATATAGAGGCATGTTCTCCAATAGAAACATCATGTTCCTTTCTGTTTGACCTGAAAAGATAATTAGCAGGTAACCTGGACAGAGACCACATTGCAAACCACACAGCAGAGGCCTTTTTCTCCATTCATTTCTTGGGATCCTGTATCTTTGGACTCAAATTAGCAAGGAGGAAAATTTAAGCATCTGCCTCACAACTGTCATCAGGGACTTGGTTCTGCTATGGCTCTAATTCAGTGCTCTCAGGGGACATGGAGCTAGCCTGGTATTTTTCGCAGTGTTTAATTCCTCCCATCTCTGCAGACCTAGCTCATCCTCTCACAGCCCTTCAGGCTGTAATGCAGCCATAAATTAAATTTGTGGTTTATCCTTAGGTCACTTTAATGACAACCTAGTGAGTCAAACCCGACTTCTAAACTGACAGTTGTTGACAAGGCTCTGTTTTATAACCAGCCTAGCACCTTCTTCCATCATCCTCTCTCCCATCAACTAGAAGACAGAGTTCAAAGGTTGTGGTCAGCACCAGAAAGACTCCTTCCCTCCTCTGGGTTCTCATAATCCTTTCTTGTGTCTGTTTTATGTCATTAATTCTTTGTTCAGTGTTAGAATTACCTGTTTATAGTTGTTCTCCATTACCAAATTCAACCCTTTCAAAATACTTTCATATTTCTTTGTCTTCTTTGCCTTCTGTGTCTATACCCGTCTTACACACATTAGAAAACTGAAAATTTTATGGATGTCAGAACACTCCATTCTTGCTAAATAGAAATATGACTTTAAAAATTCTCAGTAACTTTCTAATAATTATGTAAAACTAAATATCTTCAAATATATATATAGAGAGAAAGCACAAACATTAGCCACCTATTAATCTTGTGAAAACCCAATGAATAGATATAAAAAAATCCATGCCTTAGTTTCTTAATATCTATAAAGTGATACTCCTGAGACATGCTTAATTGAGATTTTGTCATAATTTCATGGAATTATACCTGTTTCTCTGTTCCATGTGGCAAATACTCAAGCTCAAAAAATATTGCTACTTTTCAGTTAAAGAATAAAGGATCAAGACCTCCTCTCTCTCTCTCACTCTCTCCACAAATGCAAAATTATAGAAAGTTATTCCTTAGATATAGAAGTTATGTATCTAGAACATATAAAGAACTGGGAAAAAAAAAACCAAGCCTTCCAAATTCAAACACAAAATCCAAAAACTGGGCATCTGAGATGAATACTCACATCTCAGAGAAATAAATACAAATGAAAAATAAACATGAAAAACTGTTCAACGTAACTGATCATTCAAGAGATGGAAATGTAACAATTCTGAGACTCCATCTCATCCTGGAAAGAATGACTACCATCAAGAAGCCAACCAGTGGGGCTGGGGAGATAGCTCCATGGCACAAGCGCCTGCCTGGCAAGTGCAAGGTCGTGAGTTCGAACCCCAGTCCCACAAAAAGAAAAACAAAGAAGCCAACCAGTAACAAATGCTGACGGGGATATGGGGAAATAGGAACACTTTTCTACTGCCGGTGGAGGGCAGACTGGTGCAACCACTGTGTAAATTATGTAGAGATTCATCCAAAAGCTAGGATTAGAGGTCCCACTCTACCCTGCTGTTCTCCTTCTTGTGATCTCCTCAGAAGAATTAAAAATATCATACTGGGTGAGTATGCTCACCGCTGTTTATAGCAGCACAATGTGTAATAGCTGGATCTTGAAAACAACCTAAATGCCCATAAACCAAGGAATGGATAAAAAATGTAATACTTTTATTACAAGGTACTACTCAGCCAAAGAGAAGAATAAATTGGATACCTTTATAGATAAATGATGCAACTCAAGACAAGAAGTGTAAATGAAATGAGTCAGAGCCACATCTCACTAGTGAGTAGCCAAGCAAACAAAAAGGATTCAAAATGTGCAATAGATATGTGAGCTGGGAAGAAACTGTTCAAAAGAAAAGAGAATCTGTAGTAGGGAAAGGAAAAAAGGAAGGAAGGCAGGAAGGAAGGCAGGCAGGAAGAAAAGAAGGAAAGAAGGAAGGAAGGAAGGAAATGAAGGAAATATATATGCATATGTATATATGTATGTATATATATATATATATATATATATATATGCTAAACTAGTTATACTTCTAGTTTCTCTTAGTTATTTGAGGAAAAAAGAGTTTGTGGTAATATATTTTGGACAATATCTCATACCTGGATGTTGTACTTTGAGTAATTATTTCAATGATAACAATATGCAGTGTATTAATTACTATAAATATATTATCTTGTTTAGACATTTTGTATTTTTTCTATTTAAAATAGAACATGTAATGAAACAAACTAAAATACAAAAGTCACCAGGTACTTTATACATAGTCATAGCGATAAAAGTAATGAAATGTCACAAGAAGTTTCAATACTGCGTTATCAGTGCTTAATTCTAGACTTCTGCCAAAAGTTGCTGTCAAAATGAAAAACAAATCCAGACTTAATTAAAAGAGACATTTCTCAAGATGAATACCACAATACGGAGAACATCAAGCTCTGAAAGTGGCTCAAAATAAAGCTGCCTCAGTTTTCTTTCTCCTTGGGAAAGTTAAATAAATCCAGCAGGAACATTATTGGGGGAAAAAACACCATCAGTGAGACTATCAGAGCAGGACTGGATGGCTGGTCAGAAAGTGGTCTTCCCTGGGGAGGGGCTGATTTTCAGAATCCTCTGTTAATGTGGCTTTCCTTCACATATGGAACTTTGGAAATATCATTTCTAAAGGAGATTTTTTGTTCATTTTATTGAGAATTTTTTATATTTTATTCATTCTAATGAGAAAAAAGATAAAGTAGCAATGAAACAGTTTCAGTACAAGTTAGTAGAATGGTTACAATTATTAACATAATGCATGCACTGTTGTCCTCATAGTAGTTATTCAAAGGACAAGATGCAGACCTGATGTCTAAACAATACTAGTACAAACTTTTATTCTAAATGAAAAAGAGAAAGTAGTTGTTTATCCTAGCTCTCTTGGGTGTATATATATATATATATATATATATATATATATATATATACATATATATATATAAAATGCAGAAAAAATTTATTTTTCTATATATAAAAATATATTTTTTTTCTATATATAAAAAGTACTACAGTTTCTACTACTAGGAGGAAATGGCATACCTTCTCCTATAAGTAGATTGTATGTCCACTGAAGATACAGTATGAGTCATAAAACAAAAATAATTAAACAATATTGAGAAAATTATTAGTTAAAAATTAAATTAAATATTTCAAAACAATATTCCAAAATTCTAATCAAATTGTGAGTCCAGCTTAGAGGTCAGAATGTTGTGTATAAGCTGTATGAATCTGCAATCAGTTCAGAGTACTCACACAGTATTTGATTAGGTTAATATACACAGAAATATCCATTAAGAAAAAATTTCCATGATAGTAAAGAATTACTAAGAATAAAACATAACATAAGCCGGGCGTGGTGGCGCACGCCTGTAATCCCAGCACGCCTGTAATCCTACTGAGGCAGGAGGATTGGTGCGAGTTCGAGACCAGCCTGGGCTACAAAAGTGAGCTCAAGGCCAGCTTGAACTGCATAGCGAGACCCTGCCTCAAAAAGACAAAAAAAAAAAAACATAAATACTGGAATGGCAAATATATGACCAGAACTTCTAACAGTTTGGGGATAAGATGTCATACAAAATTCTAGTATGTCATAGACATGGACAGTGTCCATGATGCTTACTGGTGGTCAGGTGTCACTTGTGGTACTGAGCTACTGCTATTTCCTTTCCGATAGAACCAAACAGAATCATGACCCATAGGGTGCAAGAGAAGTCCATTTGTAGAATACGCTGATGGACATATTTTGCTGCTGTATAGAAAATAATAGTTGAAAGACTGCTTTTGTATACTTCTTTTTCTCCTGTGTTTGTTTGCCCAATTTGGTCTGTTCTTTCCATTATCCTTCATGAAATTGTGGTCAATTTGATCCCTCTCTAGAATATCTTTTAGTAAACTATGCAGGGTTGGCTTTGTCATCATGAAATTCTTTAGTTGTTCTTTTCACTTCTCCACTGAACCTGAAAGAGAGTTTTTCAGGGTATATAAGTGTGGGCTGCGATTTATTTTCTTGTAAGATTTGAAGTACTTTGTCCCATGCTCTTCTTAACTTGATGGTTTGTAAAGAGGAATCTGCCATTATTCTGATGGGTTTTCTTTTAAATGTAATCTGTTTCTTTTTTCTAGTAGCTTTTGGTATACTGTTCCTGTGCTGAATTTCTGGGATCTTGATTATTATATGTCTGGGTGTGGTTTTAATTCAATTTATATTATTTTGAAGTTTATATGCTTTGGTTACCTGAATGCCAAATTGTCTCCCCATATTTGGAAAGTTTTCTGCTATTACTTCTGCCTGTATTCTTTTCATATCATTTGTGCAGACTTCTTTCTCCTTTTGTCTATTAGTCCTATGTTGCTCATCTTTGCATTATCTTGCAGATGTTGAAATATTTTTTCCTGCATCTTAGTTGTTTTTAAGAGATATTTTCCTACCTTTTCTCTAGCTTCAATGATATCTTTAAGGTCTGAAAGTCTATTTTCACTTTCATTGAAATTGTTTTGCCAGCTTGTGACTGAGGTTTTAATTTCCTGTATAGCACTCTGAATCTTTTTGTTGCATTGTATTACTTTTCTATATTGCTCATTCAAGGAGTCTATCATTTTTCTATTCTCAATTTTTCATCAGTGTCTTTTAAGAAAAACTCAGTACTTCTTTCATTATGCTTATCATTTCCTTTTGTACTTCAGAAATTATTTCTCATCTGATTTTGTCCATATCTTTCTATAGTTGTTTATTTACTTAAAATACAACTGAGAGCACATTTTACTCTCTGTCTTTTTTTTTTTAATTTAATTTTATTTTATTTTTCTTTTCACTTTTCTTACAGTGCTGGGGATCGAGCGAGGGCCTCCGACACATCAAGCCCAACCTATCCCCGCTACGCCACACCCTGGCGGCCCTCTCTGTCATTTTGTATAGCCCTGCTTTCTGACCTTTGGTGTAGAGCTTTGGTAAAGTTCTTACCTTAGCACCAAATCTGGATCTACCAAGTTCAAACTTGTCCAGGTGGACGTGGCTTGGGTCTGGCTTCTGAACTCCACTTCTTCCTGTTGCAGCTGTTGGAGGTGAGCCTGCTTGCTATTCTAGCAAAACGTTCTACTCCTGGATCAGCTGGATGGGTCTTGTCTCTAGTCTCTGCAGCGAGTTCTGCCTCACTTTTCCACACTGGGCCTGTCTGATAGATGAAGTTCCATTCACATGTCATGCCTTGTTGCTGAGTTGAATGAGTTTCTGGTGGACCCAGGGTAGTCTACCTCACACCCCTGGCTCAGTTTCTGGGTCTAATGAGTTCCCAATGCGCCCTGGGCAGTCACACTAACATGCTGGGCATGGTTGCTGGGTCTAATGAGTTTCCACCTGGCCCCAGGTGATCTCACTCACATGCCAGGCCTGGTTGCTAGGTTCTCTAAAATAGATCAGCAAGAGTATTTTATGGCTAAAGACTGCAAAATTTTGCATTCTTTCCAATTTCCATTAAATTAGACCAACAGATTGCACTATTTTCATTTATAAATGTTCAACTTCAGTAACTGTTATAATCTATCAATCGTCACCACTAGATAATCTTTATGTAGCCATCATCTGCCATAGGCACTTATCTGTAGGAATGGAGACATTCCTTTGCCACTCACAGGCCTTAGGGAGCTGATACCCGCTGCCAAAGGTGTTAGATCAAAAGCTCTAGACAGAAAATCTAGATAGATCACCCATTGTCTTAACAGCCAATGAAAGCACTCTGATCCTAAAGCCTACAGTCACCAATAATTTCATACTTTCTTTCCTCTTATCAAAAGCAAAAGTTAAGACAAACCATCAAGAGCAACATTTATTTCTTTTTCTTTTCATCACACCCTAGATTTATTACAACTTACCTGCAGGCAAAAGGATAGAACTATTACATAAAAACTGATTCCATGTATATGTCTTAAATAAAGGAGGAATTCAAGGAAGAATACAGAATAAAATATTCCAGAGTTTCAAGAAGCAGTTATGGTACTCAGCTCCATTTTTACAGACAAATAATCAATATCCCTGTCCACTGCCTTTGTTGATAAATTGATACATTTTATATTGTACAAGAGAAAATAATCAGAGCTCAAGATGTATAGTTCTTACACTATTTTCACAGTATGCAAACACTATACAACCTTTTGTTTTAATAAAGATGCATTGCAAGAAACTCCTTGTACGTAAACTCAGTTTATCATAGTTTCTTTAATTAATACACGAAAATTGCATTTTTGTGTGGTCATCCACATAAAGAACAGTCAGAGTACCCCTTAAATAAATGAAAATAAAACAAAAGCCAAGAAGAGTTACAAGAGGCCTTTAAATCTGTTATCTTTTGCTGTTTGCCTCTACTACCCATTAGACAGCCTGTCACTCAGTTTTGCTCTAGCAGCTGTGGCACTGAACAACGGACTTTGTAGATTAGTTAGCAGCATGATGAGTGGCTCAAGCATGCTGGAATACAAAACAGCTCTGATCCAAGATGAGAGATGCTATTACAGAACCACACTGCAGCAGGTATTGCTGTGTCTCTTCCCAGAGTGACAGTTATCCATACTATACAACAATAAAGGGAGAGTGGTACTATTCAAAGTGTCATCTCTGTAAATTTCAGAATTATGAGTGATTTCTTTCCTCCACTTACCTGATTTCCCTGTTTCCTCTTCCTCAGCATCCCATACCTTAGACTCCTCAGTGTTGTGAAATAAGGCTTTGGCACATGTCTTTCTTCTACCATACCAGGTCATTATCCACCATTGCTCCTGGCTACTTGAGAGAAGTTTGTTGCTCTGCTGTCAGCTTCCCACCTGGCTAAGCATAGTATCATTTTGCCATTATGAGAATAGAGATGTAAACAATTATGTCTAGGAGCTAATACTTAATTTCAAAAGTAGCAAAATATTCTTCCTCCTCCTACCTCATTTCTCCTCCCAGTCAAAATGTAATGCTACTCCCAAAGAATAACCATTTGGGATTCCACAAAGAGTGACCACTCTGCAGGTTAGGATGGAGGAGTCAGGAACAGTGAGTACAAAGATGAAAATTTACACATCCATTTCTTTGTAAGCATAACCCCAAAATACCCACTCAAGGATCTGTAACAGCTACTCACTCTCAGGGGTATAGTGTTGAAGAGTGGATTAATTAGGTAAGCCATCACCCCTGGCCAGTGACCGAATACTTTTTACAACCATCACCCTACAAATGTTTGTTTCTTCTAAAAATTGAGATAAGAGACCACTCTCCATTCTCTCCCTGGAGAAGATCAAAGGGCAGGCTCTATTCCATTGCTGCTGAGATAATAATAATAATACGTTAAGAAAAGTCCACTTTCTGATCAGCAGCTGAATTCCTTGGAGTGGGATATTTTTTCTTTATCATGAGATACTCTTGCATGTTCACACACCACCCACACACATACCCACACACATGCACATGCACGTGCACACACACACACACACACAACACGACACTGACAGAATCAACACAAGGTGGGCATAGTACCAAAACTACTATGCAGATTTAATGCAATCTCAAACAAATCATTGCGGTTCCTCACAGAGGCAGAGACAGCAATCCTCAAATATTTTAGTAGTTAGAAGAGCAAAGCCAATTCTGGGTCATAAAAGCAAAGCAAGTGGCAACACAGGTCCAGACTTCAACTTATGTGATTTTGGAAACAGTAGTTGCATTGATAGTTTTACTCCCTCAGTTTCCTAAAAATCACATGAAAAGGAGTCATTCTTTATAGCATAATGAGTTCTTTATGTAAAAAACTGAATTTAAATGTTCCTACGTGTTGAGCAATGTGCCTGCCCAATTTTCCATCTCTCCATTTAAAAAATAAAGGATAAAAGTATCTTTTCATGAAGTGGTTGTATAAATTTGACTCAGTATGATGTTGTTTGTGACAATATTTATCTCAATGATACATAAGTGATCTTTCAGCAAATATTTTATAGGTATGTAAAGTCCTAGCAGCCAAACTTGTAGACAGCTAGCAAGTGGTCCTTTGGTCAGTGAGAGTTTCAACATAGGCAGCAGCTCAGAAATAGTTTTCTCTGATAGTCACTTTCCACCTAGCTCCATGATCTAACTCACTAACTGCATAGTGTTTAGTTATTAAACCAATGAGGGAATTGGACAAGAAGGACTTTCTGTTTTTGTTTCTCAGTCTTCCAGCACTTCTTCAATGTCCTGTTCAACGTAAATTAAGCCACCTCTGCTCTTCTTCCTAAAAGCAAAACTCATTCTCTGACTACACTGAGGAAGAGCTACCACTTCCTCTCATTCACTGTTGAGCTAATGTGCTAGCTCTCAGAAAGTAGTGTCTGACCAGCACCAACAAAACAAATAGGAATTTTCAAAACAGTAAAACCTCACGCCCCAGCCCAGATGTGTTGAATCAGAAACTCTGAGTACAAAGATCAGTTGTCCAGATGCATCTGATGCTTGCCAAGGTTTACGATCCACACCTGTAAAGGAAAACAATTTGAATCGACTGGTCTGGAAGTGAGATGACAGGGTTAACATTTACTTTTTTCTGCTTAAAGGTGAAATTGAAAATAAGGTACATGCCATTCAATTCCCTCTAGACTATTATGGTCTCTCTGTGATGCATGGCAAATAAGATCTTCATACATCAGTACAGAAACCTGTGTGCAGTGTCCCAGAATTATACCTGGGAGCCAGAATCAAGGAAATGATAAAAGAACTAAGCTGCTAAACTAAAGCCTTCATGGTTATTATATACAACTCGTGCTGGATCCACCAGGGAAAATGGTGTCAGTGTAATTATAAACTGGGGGTCCTTGCTGACTCAAGCTATGATATAGCTTGTGTAAGCTCTGATTATCCAACTGGATTAGTGTTTCTGAGCTCTGAAATTGTAATAGGACTGGAGAAGAAAGAATTAAATAACTAAACAAAATTAAGGTACAGAAGGAAGCCTACCATAGCTTCCAGGGAATCACAAAGGGTGTGGAAACACAATGCACATGTTACAATACTATTCTAATTGGTGGATCCTTATTTCACTAACAGCTGATTTCTCTGTTATGATCTCAGTGGATATACTTTGCCAGGATACTGATGTGACCTGTCCAAAGGAGTATGGCTTGAAATTGAGAAGAATAAAAATGATATGCTCTGAGCAGCTATTGAGAGGACAAATAAACTCGCATCATTCTATCCAGGAAACTGAAAGTAGTGAAGAAGAACATACCTGGTCACCTATAAAGAGAGAAAAAGGACACTGAAATAAGAGATTGATCTGGATCCCAGCTCCTGCAGTAGAAGTATGTCATGATGTTGAAAAAGTCATGACCTCTTTAATAAATTCAATGAAAGTATCACTCCACAAACTAATACTGCTAGGTGTACACACATGTTAATATCACTATCTCTATCTCTCTCTATCTCTATCTCTGTCTCTGTCCCTATATCTATGTCTATGCCTATGTCAATGTCTATGTCAATGTCAATGTCTGTGGTTATGTCTATGTCAGTCTCTACCCCTGTCCCTGCTTCTATGTCTATGGCTTTATCTATCTCTATCATCTACCACCTATTATCTAGAATCTATATCTACATGATGCTCTCTTCCTTTACCATTCCTTAATATCTTGGAAGTAAAGCACAAGACAGGATTCATTTGTTACAAAGTATTGCAGTTATTTTGTACACTAGTCTTCTGTGACTGATGAATTAAAAGATTTTGATTTATACTTAGTGAAATCAGGAAATGTATACCTGTTTCAACTTCTCAGAAATTGCTTCCTTATGCTTCCTTAGAATAGAGTTACCATTTGATGTTGTTGTGCCATTTCTTTGAATATAACCAAATTAAAGTCAGAATACTAGGGGAATAACTGCATACCCACATTTATCATGGCCTACATGTATAATATGAGACCAGGTATATATCAAATGAATAGGTGAATATATATATATAATATATATAAGTATATTATATATATATGTGTTTATATTCATTCAAAAGAAAATATCATTTGCAGAAAAATATATATATATATATATACGGATACAGATAGAGTTAGAGCTAGAGCTAGAGCTAGAGCTAGAACTAGAGCTAGAGCTAGAGATATAGAGATATTACGATGTGGAGCAAAATAAGCCAAAGAGAAAGTAAAAAACTGCATGCTCATTTTGATATGTGGAATCCAAAACACATGAGAACTGGCAGTTCTGCTGATAACCTTCTACTATTATGGACAATTGGACTATATGTACAGCTACTTTCTCTTAGTTCAATGAGAAGAAAGATTTGTACTAATAGTGTTTAGAAAAGATATCATGTCTGCATCTTTTACTTTGAATAACTACCACAAAGACAACAATACAATGCAATGTATTAATTATTGAGCATCCTACTAACCAGTTTTGAAATTATCTTGTTATTTCTTTCTCATTAAAATTAATAAAATTAAAAAATAGATGTGGTACAGAATTTCAAAACAAAAACAGGAAATTGATAGTAGTTGTTATATTACATATTGTTATCATAAATTTTGTTTCTCCAATTAGTAGATATCAGCATGAAGACAGATCAAATAAACAAAATATTGACACTTCATTTCCATAAACCTTGACTTTTATGTTCTTTTCATTTTTTGAAATTTATTTTAAAGAGAATATAAAAATAGTGGATATATTAGAAATGATATATCTTTGAAAAATAGGAAAACAAAAATAAGATGAAAGGTATTCAAGGGTGGTTGTTATGTTGCACATGCCTGTCTTTAATGTAGTTGTTCAGATTACAGGTATTAGTATATAAATTGGTCAAGCTAACAATTTTAAACATTAACTGCTATCTTTAAAAAACTGGTCCTGGTGTAGACTTATTCTGGTTGATGCTATTTGGAATTCTATATACCTCATTTATGTGCATGTCATATTCTTTCCCTATGTTTAAGAAGTTTTGTGCTATTACTTCTGCACAAATTCTTTTTATGTCATTTGCATTTACTCTTTTTTCATTGACACCTATTCATCTTATTTTGTTCACCTTGGCTTGAATCATTATTTCTTGGTTTCTTTTTGTAAAAAAAATCATTTTTTCCTTTCCTGCTCACAACCTACAATGATATCTTCAAAGTCTGAAAAGGTATCTTCAATTTCATTCTAATGGTTTTGCCAGCTTTCAATATAATTGTTAATTTCTTGGATATCTTTTTAAATATGTTTCATGCATTGTATTTCTTTCCTATGTTGCTCATTCAATGTTTCTATCATTTTTAAGCTTCCTCAATTTTTATCAATGTCTTCTTTGTATACACTCGGCAATTCTTTCATTTTAATTTTTATTTCACTTTTTACCTGTGAGATTATTTTAGATTTAATTTCTTTTTTGTAAAAAAATAACCACTTTATTCAGTATTACAGTTTCAGTATGTTTTCTTTAACAAATGAAAGAGAAAAAAATGCCACTTAACATCACATCAGAATGGGTCAGCAGGAAAAAAATACTGCGATAAACTTGTCTCTGGTATCAAAAACTCCTGTCCAAGCTGTGGGTATCCCCTGCGTCTTCACCTGGCGCTTCTTGCCACCGCTCTTCACTCTTCTTCCATTCCACAGGAAAGGACTGGTACAGCTTTGGTGGCTTCGTCCACAGGAGCACAGCTGTTGGTTTCTTAATTTCTTTGATAGTCATCGAGAGTTATTTCTTTACCTCACTGTAACCATTTCAGGGATTTCGTTTGGGGCTTTCAATTTCTTCAATCCTGATGTTTCCTCCATTTGTTCTTGGTGGACTAGAGGCTTGAGACTGCATTTTTCCCCTTTGTCTTATCATCTTCTAGATAACTCTTCATTGTGATTTCTGTGATAACATTTGTGAAATTTTGATAGTATTGACCTATATCACTACCAGAGGCACTCCATAAAAAGGCTGTTCTTCAGAGGTATCTTCAAAGTGTTAGGAATTCTTGACTATCCCAAGAGTTTGCCTGTTCTATTGATTGATAGTGGAATACTGGTCTCTGTTTGTAACTTCCCTGTATATTTCAGTGTAGTGCTTTGGTAACATTATTACCCCACCACTCCCCAATGTTATTACTCAAGGAAGAACGTGTGGTTAAGACAGATATGATATCCTAGATACAGTAGTACAATTAGTAATAGTAATAACATTAAGTGAAATTTAAAAATTGACAAACTTTAGTAATTAATGCTTTTGCTCTTTAGAAGACAGGAGCAAGGACTTAGTTATATAACAAAACAGATGGTAAATTGGGGATCTGTATGCCAACCAGTTGCCCTAAATTCTGTGCAGCCACCTCTTTCCCACATACCTGGAGTCCTCTGGGCAAACCAGTTCACCTGAGTTCCAGCTGGCCACCTCCATGGTACAAGTCTGCAGTCCTCAGGGCAGACCAGCTCATCTGAGTTCCAAGTCTCCTACTGATCTTCTTCTCGCTCATTGCTTAGCCTTAAGACAAGAAAGATGTTTAGGAGTGAATTATCTTACTTAGGTTCTCCAACAAGCTGGAAGACCAGTGTTCAAAGTTACCAAAACCCAAACCCTAATTCACTGCTGTTATTTTACTATTTCTAACCAGGGAGATAGTCTTTACTATTGAAGGGAATTTTTAAAGCAAAAGAAAGAAAAGTAACATGAAGTCTCTTCCTATCTTCCCCTATGTGTATCAGGAAAGACAGTAGGGATATGACTCAGCCATGAGAAAAACACAGTACAGATGAAATTGGAATCCTTTTCACCTTGGCCACGAAGCACATTGTCAAGAAGAAACTGACAAAGGCTCAGTTGTCTCAACTGAAAGATGGAAAATGGCCACTTGCCCTAGGGAATGTATGTAGGTTTTAAATGATGGTGCTTATATTGCTGCTTCTTTTTTTTTTTTTTTTTTTTTATTACTTTTTTTTCTTGTTTCAGAACCTTCATTTGTTTATTTACTCATCTTATGGCCGGCTCAGCCCGCCTCAAGGGCAGAGCTGGCGCAGCATGTGGTGCCAGGGATCGAACTGCAGTCCCTGAAGCCGCCCAGTCTTTCCCAAGCAGGCTCTTTAGACCACTGAGCCATCCCGCTGGGCCCTATTGATGCTTCTTTGTGTTAGCTAGAGATGAGTATATTTCATCCAGAACCAAGGTCTGGTCCATCCACTGCTTTGGCTTCCAGATTGGGTGACAGCTCTAATCATGGCTCCCACATGCCCTGAAATTATCCTGCTTCTTCACAGTCCCTACCACCAGCCACCAGGCCTTGGCTTGTCTGCTCTGTTTCTGATGTCTGCCCAAACTCAGCTGTCAAAACAGTGGCACCTTGTAGTAAATTGCCAATTAGTGGTGAATTTGTTACACACAGCTGAACTGAACTAACAAGGTGCTGAGTGTGGGAGACCAAGCTGAAGATTGTTGCCAACAGCTTAAGAAGCTGAACTGAGGAAGAATGAGGTTGTCAAGGAAGCTGTATGGAGAAGCTTTTGGAGCTCTTAGAAGTTGCTAGTTCCTGCTGGGTGTGGTGGCGCACGCCTGTAATCCCAGCACTCCGGAGGCTGAGGCAGGAGGATCGCTGTGAGTTCGAGACCAGCCTGGGCTACAAAAATGAGCTCAAGGCCAGCCTGAACTGCACAGTGAGACCCTGTCTCAAAAAGTCAAAATAAAAAAAAATGATAATAATAAAAAGAAGTTGCTAGTTCTCTTTGGTGATTCTGCTCAGTGATCTTGTCATGCTCACTTTCCTGGTGAACACAACTACTATCAGACAAGGAGGTCAGGACATTCTTTGCCACTGAGAACAGATGTGGCTCTTTTTGTGGAGCTATGTTCCTCATTTTAAGTATTGCTTCCTGGCTCCAGAGAGGAAGACAGGGCACAGTTCGCCCTCATGGAGAAGCTTGTCACACTGGCTTTCCTAATGGGAACTCAGTTTCCACATCACTGGAGGATCTCAGGACCTCATGGTTCCTGAGAATGGCTGTGATCCTTTTAGGGGTATCCCTGGTTCTTACCTTGAGCATTGTATTCTGGTTCCAGTTCAGATCCCTCAGCCTGCTAGCACAGATCTTTCATCCTACTGCCGTAGACTTTCTAACTTCCACCACTGACCTTTGGACGTTCCCAGCAGACACACATGGAATGAGCCTACATGAGACATTGTCATGGGGCCTGGGTCTTCAACTGGACCTGTGAGAGGCATTGGTATGAGCTGTAGGTTTTCAGGATATTAGGATCCAATTCCTCAGCAAGATCCTTTGGTCTTTAGTTTGTAGATAGATTTCCTGCACTCTTCATATATGATGATTTGGATGATTCATTACAAATAATCTTACAAAATGTGTCCTGGAATGTACTGTTCCATTTACAAAAAAAAAAAAAAAAAAACACACAGACTATAACACATCTTTCTCTGTGCTTTGGCAATCTCTACGTAATGCAGTACCTTAGCACGACATCCTCTGATACAGTGCTTTATCCTCATTTAACCTCAGTTGCTCTCATACTGTTGTGCAATTTCTCCACAAGGGTGTCCACTCTGCTGGTTTCTAAATGCCATGAGGACAGAGAACCTGATGTGTTGTGCTCACCAAGGCATCCAGGGGCCTGTTAGTTCCTTGAGCACAACAGAAATGACTTTTTTGTTCAGGAAAATGATTGTGCAAGTTACATTCAATGTTGAAAAATAAATCTGTTCATAACAGGGTGTGACTGCTGTACAACTGAAAGTGTCCATAGGACGCAAGGGCTTGTGGTGATGAGAATAAGTAATAGTTCATGTTTAATTTGGATAAAGGAAGCCTTGTCACCTGGAAGCTTGTGTTTCCACCTTGCGTGTTCAAGCTTCAGTCCAAAGTTTTGCAGCTACCTTCTAATGAGTAAGTGGAGCAGGATCAGAATCACACAACCCTCTATGCAGTTAAACCATCCTACAAAGTAATTAGCACTCTCCTGAGTTTTTATCCATTTTTCTACTCTGCCTTCTGTCACTCCACAGAAAATACTATTATTCTGGTTTAAATTATTGATTCACTGAGAACTCACCATTGCTTCTCCACAGCTGTCAGTGCAAATAATGCTAATAACATTTAAGAGCAACAACTGGAGCATATATCTTCAGAAAATTAAGAAGTACTTAAAATATTTAGTCTTTTTGAGACAGTGTCTAGCTACGCAGTTCAGGCTGACCTTGAGCTCAGTTTTTCAGCCCGGGTTGGTCTCGAACTCATATCCTTGCTCCTGCCTCAGTGTCCCAAGTGCTGGGAGTATAGGCGTGCACTATCATGCCTGTCTAAGTATTTTATCATCTTATAATGTAGAAAGTAAACTGTGATAGTTAAATCTAAGTAAAATATGAATTCAAAGAGCAAAGAGTGAAGAGATGAGATAGGTACACATCCTTACATCCCCGAAGCTGAATCATCCAGAGACATAACACAGGGACAAAGTGCATGGGAAACCTGGTGATTGGAAGTCATTGAGACATACATGATAAGCCAGTGATTTGGGGAGAAAGGAGACCATGCCTTAAATGGGCCATGGAGACTTGAAATGTGAACAGTGCTACTGAAAGGAAGATACGGGCCTAGAAAATGTAGAACTCAAGACAGTGGTCTAGTTCTTGTGTTGTGCTAAAGCTGAAGGGCTGAGGAGCTTCCCTCATCATTTGACTACCACTGAGCAATGCAAAAGGCAGCATGGAAACTGTCACTAATGTTCCCAACATTCCTAAAAGTCCTGGGAAGAAACATGAAGACACCAGTAGCAGATGATACTATAATAATCCAAGCTGTAGTTTCTAAGACAAAGACCCATGATCCAAGAATAAACGACAAGAAAGGATCTCACCTTCCAAGTCAGTTCCTTCCTCATCCCCCGTAAGTATCTCTTGTAGCCCTCACTGTAATACTTTCATTGCCTGTTCCATCGGCCCACCTTAGGGGAGGGGCTCATGCAGTATATGGTACCGAGTATTGAACCATGGTCCCTGAATTCTTGCCAAAGCTTACCTCAGCAGGCACTTTGGACCTCTAAGCTATTTTGCCAGCCCCAGAATTTGATGATTCTGGTACACTATTAATAACACAAGCTACTTTGTTTCTATAAATAAAGGAGAACTTATCCCACTATCTTTGTCACCTCTATGCATGATAGATGTGAGTGATGTTCAAGTTTACATCTAAAGATAGTCTTGCTTTTTAAAAAAATATCACATATCCAAAATTCAGCTTCTTCCCATCAGTTTGCTTTGATATTGTAGGCTATAATACTGACCTCTACAGCTCCACACTTCTAGATCTGGCTGGTTATTTCAGATTCCCTCTTGAGACACCGAAGGGTCACAGTGTGCTTACTTAAAAAAAAAAAAAAAGTACAACAGTGGAATTTTCTTCCCTGTTATTTCTCTCCTGATTTCCTCTGCCTTGAACACTGTATGTTGGCAACACAGGAAGCCCAGGTCATTCTCGGCTGTGTGCTTTAATTAGTCTTGTTTCTGGGTCATGTTGCTGGCATCCTGGTCTATGTACCTAAGATGCAGGGCTACAGGGTTTGTCTATGTTTCCTTTTGGGAACTTAAGCAGACTTTTCAAAGAGGAATTTTTTTTAGAAAGATGTTTGAGCCATGTGGACTTGTTCGATTCTTGCTGTTCTATGACATATATACATAATTTGACCTTTTCTGCTCTGCAATTATTTAAAATTTGGTACACAACTGGGCACCAAGATGAAATGGAAAAGAAAAAGGTCACTTTGCATTTATTTTGTTAACACTTTAGCAAGAAGGCACCCACTGAAAAATTCTGATCTCTTTAATTTCAGCTATTAGGTAGGGCAACAGTGGTAATGAGCTATAATAGATGCAATATGTTTTGCTTTGCTACTACTGAGCCTAATGACCTTAAACATTTGTCTTACCTTTTAAGGTCACAACTTCTTTTATAAATGAGGGAGCTGCACAAAATGAACCATCTAAATAAGCTTCCCTGGCTTTAACATTCTGTGAAGAATGCGAGTCCTAAGGGCTTAGAGGGAAATGCAACTGTATCAATACAGCGGAAGATTTACGCACAACTAATATCCGAATCACAAGAGATTAGAAGGCCACTGGCCATGTCCTTCCTGTCCTGATATGTAATGGATTCATTGCATGGAGCTTCCATATGCAATGCTATTACAGGCAGCAAGGAAAAGAGAAAACAGCAGGAAAGATTTAAAAAGTAATAAAGGTGCTTACCTCACATAATAAAAATAGAGTAGTGTTACCTACTCTCTATACATTGTCTCACTATAATTCTCAGCTGCATCTTACCATGGACATTATCTCCATTTATAGTTGAGAACTGAGGCTTAGAGAGGTAACTTGTTTGTGGCTATGTAAGTAGTAACTGTGTACTTCTGCAAATTAAGTCCAAATCTTTCTGATTCCCCAGTTCTATTCCTTCTTGACAAAAATAAAGCCAACAAAATAAACAGGAATAAAATATACCTTATTCTCGTATGATGCCTGCCTTGAAGTTAGTGTTTGGCCTAGGTTAATGGCAATTAGGATAAAAAGATACCTTTAATAAATTAATGACCTGTAAATCCAATAGGAACATTTTTATAGGAAAAGATGATAGTACACCAGAGAGCGGTGGGAAAGATTACATGGCCTATGCCTCAGTGAAATACCATGCTCCAGACACACTCCTTTCCCCAGGACATTTTTCTTTTATTTACAAAAGCAATAATGAAAGAATAGCTGGAAAGAGCACTATAACCATCAGAAATTCCAAGGAAGAAATCTGAAGGCAAAACTCATCTCTTTTAAGTGGCAGGATGAGGCAAGGGAAAATGCCTTTCAGATTTCCGGTGGGATGCAGTGATTATTAATGCTGCAATTGCACCCTTTCCACATTGCTTTGTGTTGCGTAAGCATCTGGGAATATGACTACGGCCAAAGGCAGGGCCTGTTGAAGACCATAGGTGAATCCCTTGTGCTCTGTCAATCACACTTACCTCACCCAGACCCCTGCAGATGTCTACTTCCCAATGTGTGATTTACACAATTCCGTAATACCTGCCCAAAGACCAGTCTGCACTCTACAACTTTCCCATGTATATGCTTCATATTCATACACATTACTCATTTCATTATGCATAGGTGAGGCCCCGTAACAATGACTGTTTTATTAAGGACCTTGAAAAAGAGGCAAAGTTGAATAAAATCTATCAATATCTTTGCAGAAGTTTTAGTAAAAGTCATATATTTGTGTTACAGATTAATATAATACATGGAAGGTTACTTATATTTCCCCCCACTTTCACAAGAAAACTTGAGGCTATTTGCATAAAATATAAGTAAAGAGCAAAATAAAAATAGAGAACAGAATGCAAAGAGATAAAAGTATTTGGCAATGGAAAGGTAACTAAAAGATGGAGGGAAAACAGGGGCAAGGGAAAGGAAGAGAGTGCGCAGTGGATGTCCATGTGTCACGTGCTGGTACCAACTCCACACCAGGAACAGAGCAGTATGGCCTGAAAGAAGATACTAACAAACAAAAAAGAAGGAAAAAGCTCAGATGTGTGAGACAATAGTTACTGAGACTTGATCTCTGTCACATTTATAGTTCCAACATCAAGCACATTTCCCAGCAGAGACGTCAAGGGTCCCTATGCGGCCATTCTCTGAGTTATTACAGGGTTTCATCATTCCTCACACAGCACATATGAGGAAACCTACAACGCACCAAGCCCCTGCTGCCCTCCAAGAGCGTTTCAGTTATGAGGAACGAGAAATAGTCTGTTCTTCTCACATCCTTAGTAAGACCTGCTTCCTGACTCGCTGTGTATTTACCTTCAGTATTAATTTCCTCTGGCTTCTGACGCATCACATGCTGGCCTTGCCAGAACAACTCCTAATAACCAAAAACTCTGAGGAGAAATTCTAGAAGGCAGATGGTAACATAGAGACATGACTGTGATATATTGCTCAGGTGACATCTATTAAAATCTTTGAAAACAATCCCACATCAGTGTATCCAGCTTTACTTCAGTGAACATAGATAAAAATAGTATAAAAGTCACAGACATCACGCTTTCCTCCATCTTCCCTGATATATACAACATATGTGTTCTAGGTTGCATAAAAATGTGAGAAGTGTCAAAGACTGCACGGTGACTTCAACATTTTGAGACTCATGGTGAAGCCAGCCGTAGGACTTCTACACTTGAATAAAATATTACATGACACAAATAGCAAGAATGTGGAGTCATTGTTGCTCCAAATATCCTGGGTTTTCTTCTGACTTGTGATCCTAAAACCTTAAGAAGCAATGCAGCAACTTGAGTGTGCTGTTCCAGTCCACTAAGGGCAGTAACTCCTTGCCCCTTCCTGATTATGTGACATGACTTTATCACACTTGCTTGCTGGCAAATGATGCAATGGAAAGTCATTTACCCCCTTCCTCATTGGTGCTTCTCCAAAGTCTTCCTCATTCTGTCTGGCTGATTCAACCTCTTCTGTCTCGCACCCCTTCCTATACTAACCATTCCTTTATTCTCATTGTTTTTTAAGTAATTCTTCAAAGATGAAGTTCTCTCAAACATGAATTGATACGCAGATGTAGATGTCATATAAATTTGGACACATCTTCAAGTGCTTTGGTAACTACTGATTGCACATAGAATAAAATCCATAAACCTAATGACAGCCTGAAAGGACCTGCCTACACCTATGGCCTCACTTTCTTTCATATTTCATGTCATGAATTTCAGTCTTGTCCTTGTCTAATGAGGCAACCCTTGTCCTCTTCCTGTTTCTCCCAGGTACCAACCTCAGGGATTTTACTCACCACACCCTTTCAACTGGACTGTAGAAACAGTTCCTATCTAAATTGTGCAGTAACTCCTCATTTTTCTCAGAAAAACTTAAGAGACATGTAAGTGTTATACAACAAGGTGATTAATGGTATGTGCTCTGCCAAACAAATGCCTGAATTTATGTATGATTTCCATGACTTCTGAGGTCCAATTCTGGGAAACATACTCAACCTCTCTATCGAGTAGCAATAATGAAAGTGAAAACTTTGAAGGGTTGTTTTGTGCATTGGTTATTATGTGTTTTAATTTCAGAATCAAAAAAATATGAGAAGAGAACAATGTCAACACATATTTAAATCTCTCCATAGAACTCCATAAAATTGGAGCAATTAGGTAGCACAAAATCTCACACAAAATGACTATAACTTTAAGTGACAAGGTATTTTCAGGAGTGCCAAAATACAGCAGGCATGATACACTTCAACAGCATTAGGAAATCTGCTGGAGAAAGCGAAGATAGCAATGAAGAATCTAATCAAGGGATCGCCCCCAAAATTGCAAATGAGCATCCCCTGGAAGCCTCAGAGGATCGCCTTGAAATGAGAAGATCTCAACACCCCAGCAGCAGATTGGTGCTGGGGATCGAATCGCGGTCCCTGCAGTTGCCTAAGCAGGTGCTTTAGACCACTGAGCCATCTTGCCAGCCCAGGGCTGGATTTCTTAAACCTTACAATATCTCAAAGATCTGGATTAAATGAGTCAGAAAGTAGCTTGCAGGATATAGTTGCATGGATAGTATGTCAACTTGGCTGAATTGAGTAGTGTCTAGGATTGACAGGCAAGCCAGAAAGTTGAAAGGGTAAGAGCTACCTTGATATGGGTGGCACCTTCCAACAGGTTTACAGGCTGAATGGAATAAAAAGGAAAGAAAGAGAAAGTTGCTGCACACTTCCTGTTCTCCACTGTCCTCTGCTTACGTGTCTAGAAGACATCCATTTCCCATGGGCATCAGACTCCAGTTTTTCAGCCTTCTAATATGGATTTGGTCCAACAGCTCTCCCGATGCTTCCAGGCTTTGGTCTCAGACTGGCGCTGTGCCTTTGATCTCTGTTGCTCTGTAGCCTCCAGGTTCTTGGACTGAGCTACTACGCCCCCAGCTCTTCAAAAGGTAGAATATTTGTGTTACTTTTCCCAGCACTGATCCTATAAGACATGAAATCCCATAGATAAACAAATAAGGTAAAATAAGTAGGTATATAGTCAGACAGACTGAGAGACAGGCAGATAGATACATGAGAATTTATCAGTTCTTCTCCTCTAGAAAACTCTAATACAGACTTTGATGTCATATGTGGTGCTAGAGAAACAGAATTATAAGGACGAATATCTCTAATCAGTTCAGTGTTTCCTGGCGTTGGCTCTATAATGTAATGAGACTTAGTGTTACCATAATCTCTACTTCTTATGACATAGAGTGATGATAGTTTGTTGGGAGAACTGTTTAAAGAAATACTCAACACAGTTCTATTTTATCCTTATTAACCACTTGTGAGATTCTAGGACTTTAGGGACTCTATATACCATAATGTTGAACATTTTTAAAATACTAAGAAATATAATGATGTTGGCTGGTTGTTCTTTGAATTCCTGGACAAAGTAATAAATGAAAAGAATAAGCTCAAAAATTCAATTTCTTAACATCAGATGTTCATAGGAAGAAAAAAAAAAAAAAACCTATATCCTTCCAAGTGCAAGTGCATCCTGAAGGAGAATATTCTCTCCTATAGCACAAGGCTGAGATTGCAGAAAACCAAACACAAGGCTTCATCATACAGTTGGCTAACTTACAGTGCAGGCTTAATTCTTAGCTTCAAAGCCATCTGCAGTTAAAACAAGGGCACTGATCAGAAAATAATGAGATCCCCAAATCAGGATAGAGATGTTTTGGAGGAACCTGCTGAGGCTGAGGACATTGAACTCTTAAATTCTGACGAGATTATTTTGCCAAAAGAAGCATGTGCCCCACAGACAGAGTCAGAAGCATTCCTATGGCAAGCCCCATGGTGATGGCCCCTCCACCTCTGTCGGAAGCGCTAAGCCTATGTGGCCTATGGAAGCACTGAGGGCCATTCCTGATGCAGCTACCACGTGAGATAATGCTGAAGCTTTTCACAGCCTCACTTTGCCCCCAGCCTTATAGCCAGCCTCAAATATGAGAAGACTCCAAACAGCAGTGCACATAGCACAACCCATGAGAAATGTGCTACTGCCCAAAATAAATTCTTCAGTTTTATAATTCTTTGAAGCAGAGAGTTGGGGGACAGGTTTGAGAAGGGATTTTTTAAAGGTCTGAGATAATTGTGGAAGTGACATAAAACCTAGACCAGGTTGCATTTCTTAATACGCTGTGTTAAGCAGAGATTCTGGATTCTGTGTTGCAGACACTAAGGTGTGAAAAGGTGCTAATTGCTTGGTGAACTGAATTATGGCTCAGAGGAGGGCCCAGCGTGAATGAGCTGGAGATGGCTAATATTCCACGGTTACTGTTTAGGTGTTCAGGGGCTCAAGAAACAGCAATTCTAGAGTGGATTTGTTAGGCAAACCCACCTCTCAACACAGAACGGCTCCAGAACATGCACCCTTCACCAGTATCTTTGTTAAAAAACAAATTTGGCAGGGGAACACCAGCATTCTTAAACAGCTCTGCCTTGCTTGTGCCTGGATGCCAGACCTAACAGTGATGACTGCCGTTGGTCAGTTAGGAAGTCTACTGGGATGGATACAATTGGATCCTCCAGTGGTGGGGCCACACTTACCATCATGGACAGCAGAGACAAACAGTGATGGGGAGGTCTGACGTGCAGAGCTAAGGCATTGGCTAAGAATCATGGTGCTCCCATGAGTTAAAAAAAAATGCATTTATACAAGCAGGAAAAACTAATTTTTTTAATGTATGTAATACAGAGTCTACAGGATCTCTCTACACAGACTCGAGTCATAGTCATTCTCCTGTTTTAGCCTCCCAAGCACTGGAATTACACCACACCCAGTCTCATTTAACCACTTGTAAGATTCTAGGGCTTTACTGACTGACTCTATATACCACACTGTTGGACATTGTTAGAATACTAAGAAATATAATGATGTTCACTGGTTGTTCTTCGCATTCCTGGACAAAGTAAGGTGACATTACTTTGGCCAGCACTGCCCACCAGAGATCGAACCCTAGGCCCTGAACTCACCTAATAAAGCCCTTTAGTCCACTGAGCTATCTGGCTGGCCCTTATAAGCAGAAAAAACTTTAGAAGAAATGAACAAAAATTAATCTCAGTTTATAGCAATACAGAATCATGGCTCTGCCACCAATTGCCAGGCTTGAAAGCCAGTTAGTTAGTCCTGGTCCTGAGGAAAGACCTTAATTTACTTAACAAAAGCTATACCTTTCATCTTCCCACCATCCTGTCCCACTGGCACTCATAAGCACCTTCAGAATAACCACACATGGAAGAAAATTATCAGGCAACTCAAGGACTGATAGACATTAACACTGGCTCCAGAAAGCCCAAGCACCCCTGCAGCAGGAGTACATGTATAGTAAGCAGATTTTTTTTTCCATTTCTTTGTAACATAATGTTAATTGACTTGCTATGGTACCTAAGTATTTTTCAGTCAACTTTACAGTATATAGGTTATGGAATGTTGGACAGGTAAACAAGTAGGCCTCTAAAAGCAAACTTTTCCTTCTATTCTGAGAGGGAATTCTACATTTGTCTTTGTACACAAGGTAGCTGTGTTATATGAGGCATACATATAAACTTGAAATTGTATTTGGAAAATGAGTACAGTTTTAGTTGTATCTGGCCAACAAATTGACAAGGGAGCCATTGTAATATATCAACGACTGCATTACGAAGTGCCTAGAAGATTAATAAGCCACAGCTATAGTGTGTCTGTAGTCTTGCCAGAGACGATTAAAATGCAAGCCAGGAAAAAAGATGAGGGAGGCAACCCACCTCTATTGGGGGTAGCGCTGTCACACAGCCTATAGCCTTGGCTGAATAGAAGAGAAAGGAGAATGGCGACACGGTCTGAAGAGCCCACACTCCGTGAGTGGTGAATCTTTTGTAATTGTCACCTGTAGCTCTCAAATTAGTTCATTAGCCTTTCCATTTCACTCAGAACAGCAATTCTCTGGGAAGCTTCCAGGCCTTAAAATTAATACTTTGTCTATTTCCTTGATCTTATGGCTTCTAGATTTTTGGACTAACCAGCCATTGTGCCCTCTAGCTCAGTAATGCAGAGACAACTCGTGTGGATTCTCCTAAATGCAGATGTCACATACAGTATTAATTCCATTTGCATAGTAAACCTTTGTCAGTCAACACAGAGGAGAAACTGCTGAAAGTGGGTCCAGCCCAAGCAGTGTAGATATACAAAGACAAAGGAAAGAAGACATCTGAATAAAAGAGAAAATGGGGACCAGAGTTAAGAGATGACAGAAAGTCAATATATTGTAAACACTTCACAAAAACGACTCAAGAAAGAGCATTTAAAACTCAAACTGAGTGGGGAAAGTCTCGTCAGACTGAGCAACAGAAAGGGGTCAATAGACAATTCCATATAAAGTTACTATAAAAATAAAAGAAGAGAAGCATTATAATATTCCAACAAATACTGAATGCATACTCTTAAGTAGAAGGGGGAAATGGGTAGATGTTAAAGTCAAAATTATTAAAATAAAGTGAGGACAACATAATAAACTGGACATTAAGGTGAGACCTGCAGCCATAGTGTGTGGCTTACAGAAGCTTTGATATGATTCATGTATCAGCATCACAGGGAATCTATGAGATCCAAAGAAATCAAGCATGAGTGACTAGGAGGATGAAGGAATTAGTCTTAATAAAGTTCCTCCCTCAGCTTCTAGAGTTCAGCCAGTGTGAAAACTAGAACAAAGTAACTGAAGGGGTGATATAATTCCAGAAGGAAAGACACCACCACATCACAGTAAATGGAAATGATGGGATCCTTCATTCTTCCTCAAGCGGAACTGTAACTACTTATTTAGGCAATCATGCAGCAGGGAAACACTGATATTGGATACACGACCAGTGATAATGTTTCACCCACTGGGAGAAGCACCCAGGCAACAAATGGGTCAGTAACCCAGATTCAGCTCACAGAGAATCCACTGATATGCCCAGGTCTTGCTTAAGACCAAAGAAATACTAAAGTTTCTTTCCCTAGTACCCAAATTCATAACTAGGTAAACTTTCTGGCCAGCAGAAACCCCACAGTGATTCCTTGCCCAATGGAATAAAGCTATCATAATGGAGAAAGCCAAGTGAAAGCCTCAACTGCTATGTCACCTTTCCTGATCGCAGTGATAAAAGAAGTGATGCTTTGCATCATGAATTCATGAGTCTGTTACTAC
Source organism: Myocastor coypus (assembly GCA_004027025.1). Lineage (NCBI taxonomy): Eukaryota > Metazoa > Chordata > Mammalia > Rodentia > Myocastoridae > Myocastor > Myocastor coypus. Next base: position 96,859 of record PVJA010001917.1, read on the forward strand.
AAAAATCAGCTGGAACTAGAAGATAAGAATAGACTAATAGAAACATAATCCAGAGACAGCCTCAACTGCAGCTGCTTTGGCTAATGGTGTTTCCTTTCGAAAACAGCTGCACAGGGTGTACATGTGATAAATTTTCTAATCAAGATTGGTTAAAAAATTTTTTTCTTCTCTTTGAACTAAGAGGAAGTAGTTGTATACATAGTCCAATATTCCATAATTGCAGTGGGTTACCAGTGAAACTGGCGTGTTGGAAGCTGCTGGTTTAAGCCTTTTTACAGCTCAGCATACTAATCTAGCTTTACTAACATTCTAATACTATATCATATCGAGTGAAAACTTTATGCAAAGAATGTATAATAGAGTCAGCCTTAATCTTACATTATGGCAAAAGATTTTTCCTTGATTCCCAGGTGGGCCAACTTCTATTGATGATTCTCTTGTATTCTGAATACATAGAAAGAAGAAAGACAGAAGGAAAGAAGGAAAGAAAGAAAGAAAGAAAGAAAGAAAGAAAGAAAGAAAGAAAAGAGAAAGGAAAGGAAAAGAAAAGAAAAGAAAAGAAAGGAAAAGAAAAGATTCACCTGGTACACTAGGATACCAAACTTAAAAAAAAAAAAAAGTCAAGGACATTTAAAGATAACTGCAGGGTAAAAATCAAAGTGTCTTTATTATTTTTTTTAATTTAAAGGTCATTTGTTTTTCACTTTTGTTTATGTCTATGACTGATACTCCTTTTGATACTTTCCTTAACTATTTGATGTCTGCATTGGACATGGGAGGCACAAATATAACTTGGAAAAGTACTTCATATATCTCTTCTGGAAAAATGTATTAGAGTTTTCCAAAGAAAACTACAGAGACGTTGAACGTAAATGATGTGGGAATTGCCCATCCATCAAATCTCAACTGCTGAATTCTGAAACAATGTAGCTGGCACTTTGGCTTCTGCCAAGGTCTATACCACTAAGCATCTTGAAGGAGGCTTTCTGGACAGCTTTCCTATGGATTTATTATTTGCATACAGAGGCATCAATCTCCTTAAACCTTGGGCAGAAAGGATTCAGTCTGTGAACTAGGTGTGCTGCTCAACCCGAAAGAGGGCAGATATAGAGAATCACATGCCAAATGTGCTGCTGTATAGAAACCCACTTCACAATATGATTGATCTTAATGCACAAGCTTTACCTTTTCATGTTGCACATAATTATTTTAGAAAAAATGTTTTTACCTTCTCACTCCCTGTACCTCATCAATTAACACAAAACACATACTCTTTAAGCAAAGTAAAAAATAAACAGTAAACTGGAAAACTTTTAATAAGTGACAAGAAATGTACTAACCTCAAACAACAGTTTCTGGATATCAATAAGAAAATTTGAATACTGTAAGAGATGTGCTTATGCTATATTTTTAAAGATATGTGTATACAAATGAACAATGTCAAGATCACAAGGCACATACATTTAAAGACTAAAAACTGATTTATTGCAAAAAGTGATAGCTTTAAAAATTATTTTCTAAAGGCCTGGTCAAATAGCTCAGTGGATTAAAGTGCCTGCAAGCACCTGCAAAGTTTCAATCCCCAAGCCTGCTGTGCTGGTCCACCCCTAGGGTGCACTGAGAGGGCAATTGAGACTGGGTTTTGTGGCATGTACTTGTAATCCCAGCTCTTGGGAGGCTGTAAACAGGCAGATCACTACAAGTCTGATCTACTAGTGAGACCAGAAACACTCTGTAGACCCCTCCCTAAAATTAAAAAAAAAATTATATATTCTGACCTGGGTGTAGTAGTATGTGAGTATAATCCCAACATTCAAGAGACTGAAGCAGGAGGATCATTGTGAATTTGAGACTAGCTTGGGGTACAAAGTGAGATCAAGGCCAGCCTAAACTGCATAGCAACATAGCAAGACCCTGTCTCAAGAAGACTACTCCCCCGAAAAAATATAGATATAGCTGGGTAGATAGCTCAGTAGAATTAGTGTTTGCCTGGCAAGTGCAAGGTCCTGAGTTCAATCCTTGGCACCAGCAAATATATCTAATAATACAACAAATACAGTATGTGTGCATATACCCACACTTCTACATGTAGGTATAATTTTTCTCAAAAGCTGTTTGCTGACAATGTCAGTTGTTTTAAAATATGCCTATTACTAAATTTAGCAATGCCTCTTCTAAAAATCTGAGTACATCCTTATAAATGCACTTAACATTCAGTCTATTAAGATAAACATTAAAAAATTATTTAAGTTTTAAGCGACTGTGCTTAGTGTTGACAAGTCATGTAAACAATCCCTACTGTATACTTGCAAGCAACTATTTAAAAGTATTTATATAATCTGTAAAGTATAAGGGAAAATAATGCTATGCGAGACAATGGCCACCTGTGGGGAAGGGCCGCTCCTCCAAGCCCCACAACCTTCAGGTCGCCTGGCCTGCCTGCTCCCTGAAGCCTACATACAGCACAGACGGCGCTTCCATGGGAGAAAGAGCTTTCCCTCTGCCTGGAATGAGCAGACGTGGGCTGACTCGGAAATGGGGTGCTCACCGAGAGTGACTCCTCCGGGCGGCAAAGTAGGCCCATCACTCCCCTTACGGGTAAGTGGCCATCCCGATTCTTGGCCTTAAAAGATCACAGAAAAACAAGTCATTTTATTCCATAATTATAATTCATCTTACAAAAACAAGTGAAAAATTTAAATGAGAATAAAGTCACCTACGTTATCTCCTATGATTTATCAGTGTAACAATATTTCTGTAGAATCGGGAGCACCACGCTATGCGAATAGGAAGAGTCCTATGTTCTATCCACTTGGGCTGCATTCTCATCAGCTCAAAAACAGACGGGGTTAAACATAACAATCTGTAATTTGCAGCCTCTTTTAATAAGCATGACCCCTATAAAAATATACATTAGCATATATGAATGTATTATTAAAGCATGTGTATGCAAATAGTGAAGCGAGCAAACTTAAACCACCTTTTCTCATTGTTATCCTGGATGTGATGATAAATATTTAATCTGGTGAGAATACTGTTGGTGCTGTAAATTATTTCTGGATTTCAGCACAGATTTACCGCTGAGGTGCATTGTGGGTTGTGTGCCTCAAATATTTTGTGGTCATGTCACTCCCTGTTTTGTTCAACTGCAAACACATTTCTGTCATTAACATTTTAGAGATTAAATATCTGCTGCTTGCTCTCCATACGGGAAAATGCTGTGCAGCTATCTGCCTGTTTCTGTTGCCCTGGTGAATTTCAGTACTGACCATTTGTAGACTGTGCTAAATCTCCCAAATCTCAAGGCCTTCATTTTTGCTCTAGCAAAATAATAAAGTTGAGTTAGACCTGTATGTCATAAGAATATATATATATATATATATATATATATATATATATATATATTATTCTGTGACTAAAACTAAAACATAATCATCTATCCAGTGTTTTTTAAATTTAAATATTCTATGGAATTTGATCAAACATCTTTATATAAATTAGAACTACAGTAAAGATGCATCATAAGACTTTATAATTTGTGACTCAGAATTCATAAATTTTGAATCTGATATTTTCCCTCAATCTACATCCCACCAAAGGAAAAAAACCTGAACTCGACTGATACCTAATTTCATTCCCCTAAAACACCCACAACACAAGAACCTGCCCTTTTCGTTTTATGGCAATGTCATAAAAATTTTAATAAAATGATGTATGTAAAAGATGGAACTTAATGCTTTTGAAAAGTTAATCACTTTCTCATCTTAGAAAAACGAGAGTCGGGGGCCAGGGAGATAGCTCTGTGGCAAAAGTGCCTGCCTGGCAAGTGCAAGGTCATAAGTCTGAAGCCCAGTCAAGCAAAAAAAAAAAAAAAAAAAAAAAAAAAAAAAAAAAAAAAAAAAAAAAAAAAAAAAAAAAAAAAAAAAAAAAAAAAAATGAGATTGGAGTAAGGAACTAATCTTAAAGAACATAAAGACTATATAAGTCTGGGTGAAAAAAACTTAGCTTGGTTTGCTGGTTCATGAAATGCTAGAAATGGAAAGTTTACTTCAAATTCCGAAAGACGCAAGCTTCAGAAAGATGAAGGTGGCCCGTCTGTGCGCTAGCATATTGGACAAGCCAGCCCACTAACTAAAGAAACACAAGTTAAAAAGAGATTCTGAGGCACCCACAGACTCAAGATTTAGAATGTTTTTAGGCCAAAGCAGGAAATCCCAGAGCTGCTGAGGAAATGCCAAGTGACACAGGCTTTCCCACAGCAACATTCAGCTCCACACAAAGAGCTGCCCCTGAGGTCAGCGAAGCCCTCTACAACACGTCTCGCAGCCACCATGTGGGGACTCAAGGTTCTCCAGTCTGACCTACATGTTCTATGAGGAAATCAGAGTCCTAAAGTGTGCTGCAGACTAAATGCATTATACTGATTAATAAATACTGCTCTGCCATTGTCACTCTGCCATGAGAACGGTGACACCCACACTGATAAAAGCACAAGTGTACTAGGGAGGAAACCACCCTTGGGCAGAAATTCAGAGCTCAGAAGAAGAGCTTAAAGCAACCCAGCTCTGAATGGGAGTACTTGTTAAAGGAACAGATTCTTCTGTACCCTAGAAAGAAGATCCGGAAATAATGACCTTATGTCCTGCGAACTGCTTTTGCTGATGTCCACTATCCCTCATCTGGGAGTCAGGTATTTTACGAACCACTGCTCCAAGCATGTCTTCCTTCTGGATTCTTCTTTCCCCATAGCACTGCCTAGATTGCCCTGTGTGTTACTTTACAACTCGACTATTAGCTCTTGAGAGACACAGACTTTCCCTTCTCTTGCATCACTCATGGCTCTGAAGACAACCTCCATAAAGAAGTTTGGGAAACATTTGCTGAATGAAAGCTAGGTTAATCCATAAACAAGTAGAAGGACACTGTTATTTTTAGGTTCAATTTTAAATGTCTTAGGGCTGGTGAGATAGCTCAACAGACTAAGTGTCTGCTTATGCAAGCACAGGTACCAGGTTTTGATCTCCTGTACCACATGCCACGCTGGCCCTGCTCCCAGGGCGTGCTGAGCTAGCCACCAAGACTGTGTGTGATGATGCACACTTATAGTCCCAGCACTGGGGAGACAGAAAGCAGGAGGACCACCATGAGTCTGAGCTTCATAGTAAGACCCTGGACCAAATGCATAAAAAATTAAATGTCTTATAAATGATTTCAACCATACAAAACTATAATGACTAATAAAAGGCCAAAGTATAATGATGAGGGCTGGGGGTATAGCTCAGTGACATAAGCACCTGCTTGGCAAGCACAAGGTCCAGAGTTAGTTTCCCAGTGCCACATGCACAAAAGGTATAATGAGGAAAATGAACAATAACTGTGAAACTATTGCAAAGACTCACACACTTGATGCTTTTTAACTCAGCTTACACCCCTGTTTTACATTCCCTGAGGTGAGTATACCACCATGTTGACTGAAGCCAAAGCCATGTAGTGGCACCTTGGATGAAGCACACATACACTTATGCACAGGAACATGTGCAGACTTGCACACACGTGTAAGTGTGTATGCACACACAGACACGCGTTCATCCTTCAGAGAAAAGAGGAGCGCAGTGTGGACGCTCATCAGTACCTGACTGCACCATGTCTTACCCACTCTGCTTGAATTCTGCCTGGAATATCAGCTCTGAAATGACTGCACCCGAGCTTTGCAGCACGACTCATTTTCTCCTCCGCTCCCTAAATAGCTATCTATTTGAGAGGAAATCATATTATACATTAAATACAATAATTTCTTCCCTAGAAGATCTCAGACTTCAGGCATTTTAAAGCTTATACTATATAATAAAGTAATTGTGTAATTAGGAATACATTTGTCAAGTAGGTAATTATTATCCTTAGAACATGAAAAAATTGCTTTTTAAAGAGAGAAATAAAAAGATGGCATTAAGAATTTTAATGGGTCAAATGAAAGCTTCAAGTTTTATGGGGAAGAAATAAATGACCTTAACCAGAGTTGGTTTTATAGTCTTGTAAGTCCTTTATAAATAGGGTCAGATAATGAATTCAAGAGAAAGTTTGATCTGGTTGGATTCCCATAAATATCCCTTTTCAGCATCAGGTTGGCCATGGGCCAAAGGGAAGCCAGAGTCCTTCCTGTCTCCCCTCCCCCATCCTCTGTTCCTCCCCCTGACCCCTCCCCTTCTCACTGTCCCTCCCTCCCCCGCCCCCTCCCTTTGCCTCGGCCCCAGCTGAGGGTCAATGGTTTGCATCTTCTCCATCTCTGCCCTACTTTAACTTTTCTCTGAATAACTCCACAACTGCTGGGTCACATCCCATATCAACTCTCTTCTTTTTTACATTTTGCTTTGTATGGTGATGAAATTCACATTAGGAGAAATCAATCTTTGTTATATTTACTTGTACATGTTTGCAGTATGTAATGTTCACATTCATTGTGGAGAGTTAGTCATGCACTAGCACGTATTAAATGCTTTTACTTTCTGTCCCTTTTTTTAAGGGTGAAATTTGGTCACATCCAGTGCGTTCACAGCCACTCTGTATCAAGTTACAGTGCATCTTCAGCCCCTCAGAGGCAACCCGCAGCCACAAGCAGTCAGTCCTCATTCCTTCCTCTTCTACCTCCTGGCAACTACAATCTGTTTCTGCTGTGTACTGACCCACTCTGGACAGTGTACCTAACTAAAATAAGACAATACTCTATATGACATTTCAGTTCCTGACCTCATTCTGCATATTTTAAGGTTTAACTTCATCATAGCATTCCATGGTATTCATGTCCCCCAATTTTATTTATCCATTTCTCTGTTGTTGTTGGGTTTTTTTTTTTGCAATTTCTCTATTTTATTATTTTTATTTTACAATAATTAATACATTGCATAATGTCTTTATCATAGTTGTTCAGAGTAGAAGATGCAGGCATGATTTCTTGTCTAAGCATCATTAGTACAGATCTTTCTTTTGATTACACAAAGAGAAAGTAGCTGTATATATAGTTAATTTGGACAGACTGAAGTTCTGTTTGTAGTAGTAGAATTGATGTAGGGGTCTTATTACTCTAACCAGTGTATGCTAGATTATTATTGCTTTTTACCAACAGTAATATTTGAAATTCAGTAATTTTTTTATTACTTTTAATAAATAATGTGACAGTTTCAAAACACATTAATAGTACATAATCAATATTTGATAAAATGTATATTGCAGATGGCTGACACTGACAACAGTTCTACAAAGCACTGTACATTATTTCAAAGTAAATTCTGAGGGGATTTGACTAACCTTGGGAGATACAAAAGTTACATGTTCTGTTATACAGGTCTTGCTTTAACTTACCCTTAACCACCCAGCAGTTTAACCACGAGGCATAAAACATACAGCTAGATTAGTATGCTGAGCTGTAAAAGTCTTAAATAATAGCTTCTGACACTGCCAGTTCTGCCAATAACATGCTGCAATTATAGAATATTGTACTATGTATACAACTACTTTCACTTAGTTCAATGAGAAGAAATTTTTTGTAGCAATAATGATAAGAAAAATTATCATGTCTACACTCTGTGCTCTGTGTAACTAAGAGGACAACATTTCTCTGTTGGTAGAAATTTCAGTTCCAAGGTCTTGCCTTTTAAATATTGAGTAGTCCCTCTATAAGTATTTTCATATATTTTTGTTCAAGTACAGTATCTGCTTTCAGTTCTTTTATTTACATACATAGAAGTAAAATTGTTGGCTGACGCAGTGCTTCCATATTTAGCTTTTTGGAGGAAACAGCTATTGTGTTTGACAGACCCTGTACCATTTCACATTCTCAATGTTAGTGGATAGGGCTGCCAGTTTCTACATCTTGCTGCACTTGCAATTTTCAGGATTTTGTTCTATTTTATGCACAACTGGGGCCATTTTAGCACATGGAGAATGATATATTGTGCTTTTGATTTGCATTTCTCTAATGAGTAATAATATTGAGCATCTTTTAAAGTTGACGCTGTCCATTTTTATATCTTCTTTAGAGAAACACCTTGTGAATATTTTAGCCACTTTCTTTTACAATTTGCAAGATTTCTTTATGCATAATGCCCCTAATATAAATGATTTGTGAATATTTTTTGCCATTCGTGTGATGAATTTTGAATTTCCTGAAATCACTGTAGCTGAGGTTTTGATCATGATTATCATGGCTGCTATCTTAATGAGGTCCAATTTAACTATTTTTTTGTTGTTGTTGTTGCTTATGCTTATAACATTAAATGTAAGAATCTGTAGCAAGGCAAGATGCCAGTGATTTTCCCCTCTATTTCATTTCAAGAGTTTTATGCTTTTCTGCCTTACACTTAAAGTTAGTGATTCAATTGGGTTTACTTTTCTGTGTAGTACAAGGTAGGAAGCAATTTATGACCTGCCTACAAAACTGACCACTCCCTTAAAGTTTTACTGGAGTAGTGCTATGTGAACTCATTTGTGTGTTTTTTGTGGATGCCTTAGAGCCACAACAGCACAACAGACCAGTCGATATCAAGAACATGAGCCCCACAGAGCCTAAAATAAAAATTTACTATCTGGATCTTGACAGAAAGAATTGGTAATCTCTGTCTTAGGAAGGAAATCATATAAACAAATACATATTTGTAATGCAACTTCTAACAAACTCTATCCAAAAATATTAATTTCCTTTTATTTGCCGCACATTTGTCTAAAAGAGGGATGCCCTTGGCCTATGAATAGGGAAATCAATGGAGAACTCTTTTTTTTTTTTACTGAGTGGTGAGTTTTGCTTTTATTATAACAAAGGGAAAAGCCATATGATACTATAATTTCACTTGGGTTGAGTTGACTTTAAAAGTTTCTAACATTGGAGATTACACAGGCAATCACAGACCCTAGGGACTATCAATAATCTTCTAATTCACCTAAACTAATGTTGGTCTATTGCTCAAATCCCCTTCACAAGATCAAAGTGGCCCCAATACCTTTAAGCCTCTCCCCTGACCAGAAAACATAAACTCTTGAGGAAAAAAGGTCCCTTCTGGTCAGTCAAAATTGACAGGAAATCAAATTTATTTTTATTTTTCTCCCATGAGTCCAAATGATATATTTAAGTTATTTCTCACATTAGCTTATTAGAATATTTGGGAAAATGCTGTTCTCTCTCTCTCTCTTTCTCCTCTCTCTCTCTCTCTTTCCCTCATTTTTTGTTTGTTTTGTTTTATTTTTTGCTTAGAATGATAGAACAGGCCTATAATCCCAGTGCTGTAGAGGCTAAAATAAAGAGGATAACTACAAATCCAATCTGCATAGTGAAACCTTGTATCAAATGCATTCTAAAAAAGAATAACAGAACAGTACAAGAGCTTCAGGAAAGCTATCTGAGGATATTGCCCATATTTTCTCATTAACATCTAGCAATGACCTGGAAGAACAGAATTATCACACCTTTAAAAAAGTCTCTACTACTATATATTTTCAGTGCATAGTAATCACATCCATCGTGGACAACAGACATGTATGCATGCTACGCCTTGGTCAGCATCAATTCTCATCCCTGCTAAACAACTGTGCAGTCTGTGCTCCCAGTCCACAGTGATGTAGCTGAGATTCTCATAGTTACCACTGGAGAGAAGACTATTTTCTTTCATTAAAGAGAATATTTTCTTCCTTTAAAAGGTTTCCCTTCCATGTTTCACATTCTCTCCCAGCACTTCTCTTTTTAAGCCAGCAGGGTCCCCCATTCATTTGTTCATGCATACATACTCTGTACCACATTGACACACATGCACACAGGAATGCACATGTGCATAACACCTCAAGGTGTTTATTTTACCAAGTCCTCAGAGAACAGTGAGAAGCCCCCAATCTTCCACTCATGCTTCCTCTTCTAGCACAGTGTGGCCCCCTCTCCCATTGCTTGGGTGCTGCTGATGTAATTGCCATGTCCAGAGTGTTGTGTGTGTGTCAATGATTCAGTCACTTGCTCATTGTGTAGCTTTTGACCTTTATGTTTGAGACCTATGACCTCCCACTGGATTTTTGTTTTCTGTGCATTAATATAGTATATGTAATATCTATGCCTTTCTTGGAGTGAGACTAAATTAAAAAGTCATACAATGTGTGAAAGAATGTCAGCTACTTTGTTATTGTTATGAGGATGCTTGAATGTGGAAAAATATTCCTTATAGAAATTTCTGTGAGAAGAAACAAAGTTCCAATTCTGATCAAGACAAAGCGTCAGTGTAGCAGCATAACATCAGAATATATTATTTTCTTTTTTCTTTTTTTTTCCAGAACCAGGGATTGAAAGAATATATTATTTTCTTATTGGAACAAAATAAACACCTTTCTAAAACAACATGAAGATAAATTATGTATAAAATTACATTGCATATACAAATTTATGCTATTAGATTCAAGACATAACTTTTTTCATTGTGGAGATAAATTGAGACATCAAAAGGTCTCTACATTAACAATTATTATCCAACTATAAATACATGAAAACTTTTACAGGACCTTAGTCCTTCTGAGTATGTGGACACTATGATAGATGAGCCAATTTATCTAGTCAATGTTATAAGAATAAATAAGGATAATTTGACATCAAGAGAAATAAACAAAGCTAAACATTCTCTAATGTGTTGATATTTGGACTTCATTATTGTGCTAAAAATTTGCAAGGATTAACAAGGTAACTTTGAGCAACAACTTGTCTAATATCTATAAGCCTCAGCTAACTCCACAAAGTAATTAGATTTACTTCCTTGAATGTGAATCAAATGAAAATAATACATTTCTGGGATTCAAAGACAAGTGTCCCCTAAGTGGAAAATGTAGTGTGCACAGTGGTTATACATCTTAGCAGGTGTGGGACCTCAACAAAGCACTTTACCTCAGTGTGCCTCTGTTTTCACACCTATGGAAATGGGACAGTGAGATCGCCTCTAAGGTGGTTAAGGACAGTGAACCAAGTAGTATCTGTAAAGCACCAGCATGGTGTCGAGGGCATGGTGCCCACTTAATAAGGATCAGTTGCTTTCATTGTCTCCATTGTCTTAGCTTTGACACTGCTAGACACAATGCTTGGCTCTCACAACTCCAAGGAGTTTAACTGGGCTCATGGGTCAGGGGACTTGGTTCATGGTTAGCTGGTTCTAAGGCAGAGCCAGATGGCAGAAAGGAAAGGTAAAGTAAAGCTGCTTAGCTCATGGCATCCAGGAAGCAGAGAAGGAGAAAAGAGCCACGGAGGGAGCTCTGCCTCCAGAGAGACACCCAGGTGACACACCTGATCCAACCCAGACCTTGCTTCTAAAAGCACACTCTAGAATGAGCTCACCAGTGGATCAACCCTCTCATGATTAGATGATGCTATCACCCTCACAACCCCCACCTCTGAGCAGCTGGAAACTTAGTGGAAGTTTAGATCTAACCCAAAACAGTTTCTGAATCAGAAATAAATTTTTCCTTACTGATGAACATTAGCCAAATACTAAATTCTTGGCAGCAGGAAAACTTTTGATTGAAATTTCAACAAGACATAAAGTGGAAATTAAAGCTATTACCGAGAGAAAAAAAAAAATCTCTTTTTAATTTTTTTTTTAAGGAAGGAAAGGTTTATTTAGCTCATAGTTTGTGGAGGTTTCAGTCCATATTTGGCTGGCCCAAGGCTGAGTGGAGCAGAGCAGAGAGCATCCAGTTCATGGCGGCAAAACAGAAACAAAATGGCGGCAGAGGCAGCCAACCAACACGGCAGCAGAGAGCAACAGCAACTCGAGTCCGTCTCTCCGTCAAAAATCTCTTTTTAAGATAAAAATTACAGGAGCTGGGGAGGGCAAGGACCACCTTCCTGGAAAGTGCAAGGTCCTGGGTTCAGTCCCCAGTACAGCATACTGTGCCTGCCCAATGCTGAGCCAGCCAGCAAAGCCAGGCACGGTGGTAGATGCTTGAAATCCCAGCGCTGGGGAGGCTGAGACAGGAGGATCACTATGAGTCAGAGCTGCATAGTGAGGCCCTGTACCAGATAGATACATAGATAGATAGATAGATAGATAGATAGATAGATAGATAGATAGATAGATAGACAGATAGATAGACAGAGAGACAGACAGACAGGCAGACAGAAGATTAAAAGCATAAAACAACAAAACTCGCAGTGCACTCACTAGCCATTTCCAGCGTGGCTGCGGTCTGCCCAGATTCCATGCACCAGACACTGCCCTATGCGTTATCTACCGTCTTCTTTCCTCTGTGCTACATTGAAACTGATGCAATCATTCCAAACTCTCAGAACAAAACAGCTATTCATTTCTGGCATCTCATAAATTCACTGAAATATCCATTTTAGCTCTTCTAATATACACCTCCTTAAATTTCCTCTAAGGGATATTTGATTGCAAAATTAATATCTACATGAAATATAAAAAATTATTTTATGAAAAAAACCATACAAGTTGACAGAGTGTAATAATCATATTTCCAAAGACATCATCCTATTTTTGAACTCCTCTCTAGTTCTTCATTTGAGTGACACAGGCTGTCATTAAGATGGTGAAATGGACATCTCCTCTAATTGCACTATAGCGCTGGCTTTTATAGGAAAACTAGCCATGGACTCTACTTTCTAAGTGGTACAAAATACATGACATTGCCTACGTGAAAGATTACATATCTAATGGAGAAAAGGGCTTAAAGGCCAGTGAAACAAGATCCTCTGCCCGATCAAATCCTTTATAAAAGGGCCAGGGCCAGGGAGATAGCTCAGTATCATATGCACCTGCCTGGCAAGCATAAGGGTCTGGGTTTGATCCCTGCTACAAGAACAAAAAGCCCAGTAAAGGGGTGGCCTGATAGCTCAGCGGATTAAAGCACTTGCTTAGAGGCAGAGTGCAGCAGCCAGAGTTTGATCCACAGCATGGCGTTCCAGCCCTGCCCATGGGGCACACTAAAATAGCAAGTAGGACTGGGCATGGTGGTGCACACCTGTAATCTCAGCATTTTGGGAAGCTGAAAAGAGAAGAATCACTACAAGTCTGATCTACGTATTGAGACCTTGTAGACCCTGTCCTAAGCACAGAATAAAATAAAATAATTTAAAAACCCTGGGATGCCAATCAAATAAATAAAATCTGAAGTAATGCAGAGTCAGGAACTTCCCATCAGACATACAACTTCAACTTACCTGTGTAGTATTCTGCTCTTTGTTTTCTCATGCTCTAATATATGGAACATACAGTAACAGTTCGTGACTGCCTCAAGATATGCATGGAGCTTCTCTTAGAGTCCTTCCGATCTCACACATAATTTGTAAGAGACGGACGGTGATCTGGATTCTTGCTTTCCATTTGCCACTGGTGTCATCACAGGGCTGGATGTTAGTTTTCTCTCTCATTTCCTAAACACTCACTTATACTCAAAATTATTCCCCTGGTGTGACAGCTTTCTTTATGCTAGTATCTGAAGTTTTGGGGCAAGAACCTCACCATATAAGGGGTGACCAAAAATATAGTGGGTGATAATAAATGTTTTAAAAAAACTTATTACAGAAAAATATGAACGTTAGAATAGGTGTGCCCAAAGTGAATGTAAGTATTGCAAGCATTTTCAGGAAGAATAATGATGATGTCATTCATAGTATTCTTTTTATTTATACAGACACAATATTTTGTGGTCACGCTTTGTTGATCAGACATTCACAGCAGCTTCTATCAAAGAAAAACGTGACAGTATGTTTGCATCCAGATGACTCAGCACACCTGGCACCCTGCCCTGCAACTTTTGGTGCTTCCACAGTCACAATGACCCTGAAAGGGACAGAATTTGTATTGATTCAGGACACCAAGCCACCCATGACTGAGAAACTGAAGATGCTCTCAAAAGCAGATTTCCAGAACTCCTTCACAAAATGCCAAAAATAGTGCCATGTGTACAAAGACAGGGTAAATCCATGGCACGTTTTCTTTTACAGTAATAATTAAATAAAGGTGGGCATCACTCAATTTGTTATCACACCTGCTGTGTATGAACACAGTGCATATGGATTGTAGAACTAAAGCTGTGTTTATGAAACTTTTATTCTGTGGCTGTAGATGTGAATTGACTATAATTAGACAGTAGTCCATTGGCAGCAGGCGGAGTTCCTAAGAACACAGCCTTCATGGTCAGCTTTTCTGGGTCTGAATCCCAGGCCCACACTAACCAGCTGCATGATCTCAGTAGCTACAGAAGAACCTCCTACTCTGAAGATCAGGTCAGAGCTGGGCATTTAGGGAAATTTCAAAAGGAAATAAAATGGAGATAAGCAAAAGGCAGATAGCTCAGGGTTACAAGCAGAGAGGGCAGTGGCATTAAGATAATAAGATGGGTGGGGCTGGGGAGACAGCTCTGTGGCACAAGTGCTTGCCTGGCAAGTGCAAGGTCTTTAGTTTGAACCCCTGTCACTCCAGAAAAAGAGAGAGAGAGAGAGAGAGAGAGAGAGAGAGAGAGAGAGAGAGAGAGAGAGAGAGAGAATAAGGCAGGCACTGTGATTCAACCCAGATATAGGATTAGGGCTGCAGTGGGGGTGGCAAAGACTTCAAGAATATTCAGACGATAAAGAGCTTTAGAGGCTATAAATATGGTCATTGTTTTCTTTCTTTAAAAGCTATTTGCTAATGAAGAATGACTTTTCGATTGGTACAACAGGTCCTGTGGGATGATGAAAATATTTTGTAACCAGACAGAGAGGGCAGGAGCAACATCACTAGATGTCACTCAGTTGAGTACCGTTTCACAGTTCATTTCATATTAGGTAAACGTCATCTCACAAAAACCAAATTTAAAACTAGTTATTAACTTATAAAGTAATCAATGTGTATATTATCTTGGTCTCAAAATTTCAAAATCGTGTATACTTTCTACTAAGTCCTACTCAGTTTCTTTCTCACAGACACCTATATAAGCTATGTCCATCAGGTACTGTGTGTGTGTGTGTGTGAGATCTTCTTATCCAGTTGGTGGTATTCCACACATGATATTTTTGTCTTGCTCCTATTATTTAGAGGTTATTTCATATAAGTATACAGAGCTGCTTCAGTCCTTCTGATAAATTTCATCATATGATTGTGAAATTCTAGTTTCCAGATATTTGGGATAAAATGTGGTACCTCAGTTCAAATTATGGAAATAAATTCTAATACCAGGCTCCTGGAAAGAATCAGACTTGTAGAGTGAGGTACCACTGTATTTCTAATCTTTTGTTTTTATTAGGATATTACAATAAAAATTCTTACAAGTATCTAAATTTTAACATCTATATTTTTGGATTGACTGTAACTCTCTTATTTACCCTTCCAGGTTTTAGCTAGTACTGTAGTAAAATTCTTTACTGCAACTTTACTGCAAGCAATAATGAAATTCTTAGTTTTTCCATTATGTCTCCATGGTTTTCCTCCATATTCAGCACCTGAAGTTACTGGATTATATAATTTCTGTAGAGATTACCTTTAAACTTTTAAGCATGCTTATAACTCTAGTACTCATTCAGCCTTAAAAGCTTTTCATTTCCAAGTATAGCGCCTCTTTTTTTTTTTTTTTTTTTTTTTTTGTATTTTTGAGACAGGGTCTCACTATGCAGTTGAGGCTGGCCTCGAGCTCACTTTTGTAGCCCAGGCTGGTCTCGAACTCACACCAATCCTCCTGCCTCAGCCTCCCGAGTGCTGGGATTACAAGCGTGAGCCACCACGCCCGGCCACGCGCCTCTTATTTTTTTCTTTCTCACCCTAGATTTACCATTTCAACTTCTTCAAGATTACAGGTTATTTACATGCTGTTCTAACACTGTATTCTGCACATTTATTTTATTTAAGCCTCTTTAAAATCAAAGAAATTTTCCATCTTTATTCCGTTCATCTTTTCACCAGTGGCAGTTTTCTCCATAGACTCTCCCAGAGAGGTGCACCCTAGCCTCATGGGGATTATATTCCTGGAGTTGTTGGGGACTTGGGCATGCATGTTGCCTCTATAACTGGGGTGACAAGGGCATGGCACAGGGACCAGGAGTAACATTCTTGATACATTTCTTCTTTCTCTGAGGACATTCAGCATCACGTTATCCTCTAGCGTGGATTCAAGCTGTGGAGGAGTCTAGAGCAGACTGGACTTCTTTTTTGCATAAGAGATTTTATGTCTTTGTGTAACCTCAAACAGATATGATTAACCATTGAATTCTAGGAACTTTTCTTAGGATGTGACTTCAGTGTCCTCCATTCTGTGTATTG
Source organism: Myocastor coypus (assembly GCA_004027025.1). Taxonomy (NCBI): domain Eukaryota; kingdom Metazoa; phylum Chordata; class Mammalia; order Rodentia; family Myocastoridae; genus Myocastor; species Myocastor coypus. Next base: position 113,124 of record PVJA010001917.1, read on the forward strand.
TGATTTTTTAATATACACTTTCTTTTGTTCAAAAAACTCTCTAATTACATATTAATATTGTGTTTATGTTCTTTTGGTCTTGTAGTCTTCAGGCATTTTTATTTTTTTCTAATCTTTTTTTTCTGCTTCTCCTTCTTTAATTGTATGGATTTATGTGTTTGATTTTGCATGAACTCCTTAATTCAGTCCTACATGGACGATTTTGCCTGTGCCCTTTCTATTGAGGAAGGTCCCAGGTGGCTGTACTATTTTCTGTTTCTCACTTGTTTCAATTTTGAATTAGTTTGGAACATCCTTTACTTTCCATGTGTCTTCCCAGAAGTTCTTAGCTTCTCGTTGTATGGAATATGCTTGTTAAGATTTTTAATTTTAGTTCCTGGACATTAAGATTCTAATATAATCTATTTAACATTTTTAATGAGGAAATTTTCATCTTTTACCTATTAATCCCTTTTACCTCTTTTTTTCCTTTCTTTTCTTTCATATTACTTTCCCTTTGGTATTTTTCATGTTCACAAGCTTAAATTTTAAACAGTATTGAGATGTTGGAATCTTCTACACACTTTGCATTTCTCCACAATTCACAGGTATACATCACAGTCCAGGTAATGAGAGTCTTTTGCAGCGATTAGCAGAAGCAATGGGAGACATGTCAGGAGTATTTTAGGGCTATGGTAGTTCAGAGGAGATGTAATGAGCACATCCTGTGAGCAAAGTTGTGCTGTGAGCCTTCCATGGTGAATCACCAACTTGGCTTTCATGAGCCACCATAAAGCTAGCAGTGCCTGAAACATCAGAAGGGTGTTTGCCAAAGAAAAGTTCAGACTTTTGATCATGTGACTTGCAGGATTCTACTTTGACATGAATTCTTTGATTATGACTGTTTTGACGTTCTTGGGTCACCTATTAACTAACTGCACAGCCTAAAATAGAATGATTACAAATAAAATAAAATGCCATGGCCTGAATTATGCCCGCCTGCAAACTCACATGTTCCAGCTACCACCTCAGATATCACAGAATGTGGCCAGCTTCAAGACAGCTGAACAGAGATCACTCAAACAAACTGAGGCCTTAGAGGGGCTCTAATCCGATAGGAGTGTCTTCTAAGAAGGAAGTTGGATGTGCACAGGAACACCCATAATACACTTAAGGACAAGGGACATGGGGAGATGGGCAAGATGCTCTTTGGAAACCAAGGGGAGCATCCTCAGAAGAAACTGATCCAGCACCATAGCCCTGACCTCTCAAGCTCCAGCACAGTGAGAAAAGAAATCTCTGTTGACTCAGCCTCCCAGGCTCCATCATTTTTAATAAGGGCTGATAAGGACATTCATTTACCTCTTTCTTTTCTCCTCTTTTTAGTACATGTGTAGAGAATTTTCTGCCACATAAATTGATTTTACTCATCTTTCCATGAGATGGGTTCTTCCTGGATTTTCTGTTGGTGGGAATTATTAATAAAATTTACCTGAATGGGAAGCCAGAGCTATTATGCCTTTCCTGTGGTTCACAGTCAGGTTCCCTATGTCCAGGTGTCGTGACTATAAAACACCTGCACCTACTTCTCGAAAGACAAATGAGCTGTTGTAAGACAACACAACAGCTTCTCTGCCGCGTGTCCCCCAGAAAATTCCTTTCATTAATATGGTTCCTTCGTGGTGTCTTCACTTAGCACTCAGCTCTATCCACCTATTTGTTTAAGTAAGCAGAAGGCTGCTGCCCCTACATTCACACACAACATTTTTAGGACTCTCAGTAAGGAATTACTGTTGGGTTTTTTTTTTCTGAGTGTGACATCTACAGTAGAGAATTTTGTTCTATTAGTTTTTCCTGGGAAGTGTAGCTGTAAGCACTAAATTTCTTTCCTCTCACATTCTAGTTCGAGTGTTTCACCATAACTTCTTTGAGAGGCCACATTTAAAATATTTTTTAATCTTTTATTTGTTTATTATTTATTTGGTAAAGGGTCTCACTACACAGTTCAGACTCATAGTGATCTTCCTGTCTCAGCCTCTCCTGCAATGGGATTACAGGCGTGAGCCATCATGCCTGGTTTTAGGGCTGGCACAGCACATGCAGGGTTCTGGGCCAGCAGGCATACAGGACCAGGGATCAAACCTGAGAGTGTTGTGTTTTAAGGCTGCATCTGCCATCTATTTTGCTTTTCACATTCGTTTCTTTTGTCGCCACAAATCAGGACAGTAAACATACCCATCATTCCAAAGCCTCCTTGTTCCTCCTTAATTCAGCCCTCTTTCTTGTCCATACCCTTTCTCTGGTGGCAATCATTGATCTGCTACCATGTAGATTATTCTGCATTTCTGAGAGGCTTCCCAACTAATCACACAGCAGATATTCATTTGTGCCTGGCATCTTTATTGGTCATAATTATTCTGAGATATGTTCATGTTGTTGGATGTATCAGTAGTTAACCCACTGCTAAGTGCTATTCCTCTGTATGAGAATATCACAGATGGTTTACACATTCATGAACTGAAAAACAACCAAGTAGTTCTCTATTTTTAATGATCACAAATAAAACCAGTGTATACTTTCTTCTATGAAAGTATAGATGTATGTTTTCATTATTCCTAGGAATGCACCTAGGAAAGGAATAGTGAGAGCATAGTAGGGTGTGTTAAACTTCTGAGGAAAATGCTCAACTGTGTGCCATAACAGTTGTAGCAATTAATCCCATTCTCCTCAGCATAGTGTGAGAGTACCAGTCCATATGTTTTATGATAGGTCTTCTTAATTTTAGCAGTTATAATACATGTGTAGGTCATCTCATTATGTAATGGTGGCAATCACTTCATACACAGGTGTCTGCCCTTTACATAACTTCTTGGAATTCTTTTGCCCAATTTGTATTGTATTATCTGTTTTCTTAAGTCTTGAGTGTTCTTTTTATGTTATGAATTCAAGTTTCCTATCAGATGTGTGGTTTGTAGATATTTGCCCCAGACTCTTGGCTGTCTTTTCATTTTTTTATTAGCATCTTTTTTTTTTTCAATTCTTTTATTGTTTAAATTTAA